>CAJJDN010000019.1:629432-653484 GCA_905182985.1 Paramecium sonneborni | reverse complement strand
ATATTTATTAAACTTTAATAAAAATTTCTTAATTTTAATAAACTCACATACATACATGATATACATAATATACATCAAATCATTCAGTCCCTATAGTGTAAGAGATTTCAATAAAATGTAAATTTGTCTTACTATTATTGATGATGGCAAGACTAACCTTCTTGTTCTAATTTAATTGTTACTATTAAGTAAAAGATTATTATTATTATTATTAATTGGGCTATTTTTCATTCTACTTAACATCAATAAAGGAACTGAATGCTTTGTTTGGCAATGAATCATTAATTATTCTCATTTTATAATTTGTAATGTAATGATTATGCTTTTTTCTTGTAATGGTCAAATAACTTTAAAATTATTAAGGTAAAGATTCCTAAGATACAACTGAGAAATATCTATCCAAAATAATAATTTTATAGTTATTTATTTGTTCTCTTATGAGTAATAAAATACAAAAATCTTAAGAATTATCTGGATTATTTATTATCATTGCCTCTTAGACTTCTTATTTTAATTTACTGGATTAAAGGCTGTTTATAATAACAATTTTATTTTAATTTTCTAAATACCATTAAGTAATATTAAAATTGGAATCAAATGTAATAAAAGAATTGGTATAAACTTATCTAATACATGAGATATCTTCCCAGAATCTATTCAATTTGATTGGCAATAATTTAAGTTTATTATTAAAATATTACCAAATAGTTACAGATCTATCATTACTTGCAACAGCAATCAATTAATCACCTATAATTTCAATACTTGTAATGCAATCTTTATGTTATTTGATCATTTAATCAATTCTAATTGAAAAAGTATTATCAATACTAATAATATAATTAAATAAAATCATTGTTCCTTTCTCCATACCAACAATGAAATAATTATAACTACCAATAATTTAACATTGCTAAACAGCGTGTACTTCTTATTCTTTTTGGTCTCTTATTGTATAATGACATTGTATTGTTATTTAATTAGTCATGATATCTAATTAAACAATGTAGATATTATTTTGACCACAAACAGCAATGATAGGATTTAATAAAACCTTTAGATTTGCAAAACTTTATTTACTATTTCTTGATTCACTTATAAAAGGATTATAAAGTAATTCCATACACTGAATATATTATTATTCTTTATTTGGTAATACTAACTATGATTCTAATCTCCATAGATTAGACTCTTTTTTATGTATCCAAACAAATATAGTATTACTATCTCCAGCAGTCAAGATGATATTTTAATTTTTTATGACCAAAATACAATGAGGTGTGATTACTGGCAATTGTTATTAATTTTCCAATTAATCATACCTAATACTTAATTATCCTTAATTCATCAAATTAAATTTTGTGTAACCATAACTCTAACTTTTCAATTTGATAGATGTATTATTATTGATATGTTAGCCCATTGCTATTATATTATCAATTTCATTAAATACTGAATAAGTATTAGATGATGATGATCTACTTATTCTAATATTTTCAACTATCTCAGATTAAGCTATACTTTCAGCTAATTATAATGATTATATTAATAATACTTTTATTTTCATACAAATGAATATTCGACGTCATTGAATAATATTTACTCCAAAGAATAGTTAAGATATTTTCAGAATATTCTGTAATCTTATCTTTAAATTCCTTATAAATATTATGATTAAATGATTCAATTATCTATTATTCCTTTGTTATTTATAAACTATTTTCTGTTGCCAAAATCTCTAATTCAGGTTGCATTCTTAATAATATGTTATAATATTCTTGCAATTTGATCATATTAATCTATCTATAATGTTCTTCAATATGAACATTGCTATCCTAAACATTTAAAACTGCTTTTATCTGATCATATGAAAATTTATAAGCATTATAATGCTTATCCATTGTCTATTAGAATTCTTACAACTTTTCAATCATATATTATTTTTGAAAATCTATTTAACTTATGATTTCAGTCTTAAATGAATTACTTCTATTCTAAATGCTTTATTAAAAAGATAAGATACTATTCAATAATTTTTTCAATTGCCTTATCATAATCATTAATGATCTTATCCTATATTATATTGAAATTACTAATTATTTTATTCATCTATTGTTTACAATACTCAATTTATTTTGTATCTAAGATTGATTTGATAAAAAATACCAAAATAAGGCAAAACTAATTTATTTATGAAATAGCTTAAATTCTCAAATTACTGTAGATGATAATTTTTATTGCATTGCTTTATCTCACATTGAGTACAATAAAATGTTAGAAATTAAGGGCACAATTGATTTGAACAAAAATGAGTAAGAATTTATGCTGAATGTCTAATGCAAAATTTATCAAACATATAAAAATAATTATTAAAATCTTATCTAATAAATATTTTATATATGAAGGTAATAATAATATTTTCTATTTTTTTTTTCTTATGAATATTTCATATTTTATTTTATTCTTATGATTCTGATACTTTTTATTTGTTTTCTTCTTCAAACTCTAAATTTGGAACATAAGCTCCTCCTTCATTTTTCTTAAAACAATGGAAACCAACCAATTTACACCATAAGAATAAATCAGCATCTAATTAGGCAGCTCCCATGTACAAATCGTTTTTATTAATAAATAAGAATTTGTGATCACAAAATCTTTACAAAGCCAATTATAAATAATAGGTGTAACCAGCTCCAATAATAATTAACAGAATAGTAATAAATAAGTTTGATCTTGTTAACAATCCCAAAAATCCTGAGATCACTGCTGATACAATTAAAACTGTAAAGAATTATTTTCTAACGACTAAGGCAATGTCTTAATTTTCAGCTAAAAATATAATAATTAAATTACTTATTCCTTATTTAATTTAATATAATAAGAATAGAATGACTATTCCAAATACTAATTGAATAAGTTCAAATTTGATTGATTCAAAATGAAGAGTAAGATAAACCATTAATAAAATTTTGCTGGCTGAATGGACAATACAGAATCCAAAATTTCTAGGAACCTAATAATATATAATAATTATATATATACTTTATCAAAAGTTGCTGGACAGAATTGAACAATTAAGATGGAAACTAAATATAAAATAATTGTCAATTATTCTAAGAATGGAATAAAAGTAAGAATGGATCCAAAGAAACCAAGTTAAAGAATCAACATAGATAATAAACTGCCTGCAAGATATTATGCAGCAGCTACAGCTAGTGATTATTATTAAGCGATTTATGCTTAACTTCCAGTTAAACCAATAAATCCTTAAACTTTAGCAATTTATTCTTCTGCTTGTTTTTCAGCATCTTCAAGTTTTTATCCTCCTTATCTATACATTAATATATCTTTTATAATGAATACTCTTTAATCTTTTTTTCCAATTGTTCAGCTTATTTTACACCATCTAAGGCAACTGGAATAGCTGCTTAAACAAGAGTTGTATCCTCTTCTCTTCTTTCACTCATAAATTATAAATAAATTTAAATATCCAAAAACGAAATATATAATTTACAGTTCAACTTTATTTTTCTTATTCATTATATGTGTGATAAATCTTCTCCCATTCAATTATGGTGTTCTCTACATTATCAATAATATCCTACAATTGTTTATCCTAAAATATTCAAATTTGTAAAAATACGTAAAACTCATTCAAACTTGCCCATAACGGTCTCACAATAACTTTAAAAAATCCCATTTCATTTTTTGCCATTATTTCTTATTTATCTAAATCTTTCATAAAAGGTGTTTAAGTAATCTTACGAGTTCCTTCTTCATCAAATTATGCTTTGAATTCCATATTTACTTTTTCTGTCCAAGCTTTAGATAATTCAAATACTTTTGCAGCCCCACTAAAATCAGAAGTATGAACAATCATTCCTGTAAATAATTTAACATCACCATCAACCTTACCAAACATCTTATCTTAATTCTCTTTACTTTCTTTAACTCTCTATTCAAAATCTTTAATTAATCCAAAATGTTATTTAATATCTGTAAATAATATATTTTCAATCAGTGTTTATCTGAAAGTTGATAGATCCTCAACACTCAATCCAGATAATATATTATATTTATCTTAATTAAATAATCTCAATGTTACTGCTGCATGATGATTTTCTAAAGGCTATAATAATAAATTCTAATTTCATTACACTCTTATCCAAATATCTTGTAGCTAATTTACTTTTACTATTTATTTCAAATTAATTTGTTCTTCCTGTATGAGAAATATCATGACATAATCCTGAAATCACAGTTGCAAAATGAACTATCTCACTTAAATACTAATGTGCTCTTGGTAAACAACATAATAAATGACAACTATGCATTACAGTTATACCATGATCAAAATTATGAAAAGGGTTCTTTCTTTTATTGTATTTTCTCTCAACTTCTTTTATAAATTTCATCAACACTTCCTCATTCATATCATAATTATCAATCCAATCATTCTTCTTTATAATATGATATACTAATTTCGCTTTCATATTATCCTTATACTATTCATCTATAAATCTTATATAATTACAGAAAAGATATTAAATTCAAATTTATCAATTGTCTAATCTTCATACAATGTGTCTAAATCATCATCTTCCTCTATCTCCAATGCTGATTCTATTGACTTTATACGCATTTTAGATCCTAAATAATTAAAAGCTTTTATTGTTTTCCCTAACATTGAAATACTCAATCTAGGTTTCTTGTTTCTATTTACTTATAAAGAACTATTTGATTATTGTAATTATTCCTAACTATCCAAAGATTACTCTTCTGGAATAAATAAAGATATATAAGAATTCTTTACACTAGGATTTGATTTTTATAATTGAGATATAAATTTGAATGTTTGATGTTTATTATATGATCTTTAAATTGACTATTTTATTTCATCCTCTAATTACTCTTCATTTTTCAAATTCTTTATATAATCTTTCATTCTCGACCCCTCTTGTAAATGAAATATAATCACAAAACCTTTATATACATGATCTACCACTTTTAAAAATATCTCAAAATCTTCATGCTAAATATACTCATTTTTCTTCTTCATCATAAATTCATCTAGATCTATATATTTTAATATCCTTTCATCTGTAAACAACTCTTTATAATTCGGAGTCCTTTTTTCAGGTGAAAATATTATATTATATTTCTATTTCAAAGTTTCCCATATGTAATGATTCAAAAATAAAAGTCTACCATTTTTATCAAAATCAAATAAAATTGTATCTGAAGATCTTAAAAAATACTTATAATATGCTGTTTTCTCATGACACAATCTTAAATGTCTTTAATACTTAGATTTCAATTTCAATATCTCTGTATAAATATATAGATGATCCTGTCTATTTAAATAAAATTCCTCTAAAATCAATGCTATTGGATTACGACACTCCATCTCTATTCTTACAGAAGTGTCAGTCTCTACTTTTTATCTTCCATCTTCTGAAAATGCATAATCTTTTTTTATTTTAAAATATGGATTCAAAGCCCTAAACATTTCATCAATTAATATATATTATGATGATTCCACAAAACTCAAAGCTATATCCAAAATCTAATCTGCAAATTACACTGGATTAAAATATTGCACTCTTGCCTACAGAATTACATCTATCAAAAAATTCATTAACGATAAAACTTCATCTTTGAATCTATATTCGTTTGCTTCACTTTTTATTAATCAAATGCTATACTTTATAAATCTTCTTAACAATTTATTTCTCCCAGGCTTATTCCAATAAAAAAAGAAAAACGTCTCTTATTTATTCTGATTTATAAATCTTATAATTGATAGCTCTGTAAATTAAGAATTCAAATCCAATACTTATTATAATTACTTTGTTTGCTACTCATTATTTTAAAAGTTATAAACTATATTTGGTTTCAAATGTGAAAAATTTTCAAAGAATACTTATTACTTATTTTTCTCTATCTATCTTATTGAGTCTTTCTCTGTAGAATAAAAATCCCACTCTTCATTTCTTTTTATTAAAAAGTAAATTTCATCTGAATCTGTCAATTCTTTTATTATTGATTTAACTACATTCACTAAATTATTGTATGAAAGTTCTTCCTACATTAATAAATAATGAGTATGTAAACTACCCAAAAATAAACTCTACTATAAGAATCATGTATATACTTTTAATTAAACATAAGTTTATTTAATTTATTCGATTATTTGTAAATGATATTTACTTTTTAACTGAACACTAGTATCAACTAAATCTGATTTATCATCTTATTACTCTGATATTACTCTTCCACAAACACTAATGTTTCTGCATCTTACAGGGGAATCATTGTCTAATTCCTACTCATATTAAATCCCTAAATATTTGTTAATTTAATCTCTTAATTAAGTTAATCTCTCAACATCTGTTTAAACAAATTTTCCTCCATTTGTCATATGTATCGATAGCATTGTGTCAAGTTATTCAATTAGTTGCAAAATAAATGGTGATAACGACTTTATTTTAACAAAAATTATACTTCTTATTTGCTTTCAATTAGTAGGTCATCTTGTTAAAAAGAAATTTGACGAGCACTTACACTAAATTTTGTACTTTTATTTTTTTCTAAATGCTTGATATGAGGTACAAAGACATCTTTTTATTTATGATTAGCGTACTAAACTAATTATTCACGAAATTTTTATTCCCTATTATTCATACTCTTTTTTTATTTTACATGTCTTTGTTTCCATATTTGCTAACAATCTCCATAATATTTTTCTCTTTTTTTAAAATCCCTTATTCTAATTCAGTTTTTTGTTGTTTATTTATTACCTTTTCATTCAATAAACTATTTATTGTAATAAAAAATAAAGTGTATTGTGGAAGTCTAGGTTCCATTAATTTCTAATACAATATTATATAAATATTATCAAATCAATACTAATTCATAATCCTATAGTCATCTATGTACTCCTTCTCTTCATTATACTGCTTTTAGAAGCAGGTACCAGAATTGGTACTTGTACTACTTTCCCTAATATTGGATTAAAAACATCTAAACTTGGTTTTTTATCTGGTGTTACTAATGTTGTAATTCATATAGTTTTACGTGTATTTGTATTTTCGGAGTATCGTTTGCTCTCCAGTATACGATCAGACGATTTTTGTATAGAACAACCCATCTAATTTACTATTTTAAATTTAATAAAATAGCTAATATGCTCAAATCTCTTTATGCTTAAAAATTTAATAATTACTCATCATTACCAGTACTTTATTCAGTATTTATTTAACTATTAATAAAATAAGTTCTTTAATTTTCTTTATCTATTATTTATTGTATCATAAACACTAAATATAAAAGATTTGAAATAAAAGGTAGTAAAAATTTTTCTTTAGATATAAATTGAGAACCAAAAATTTTGGGATTTTCTTTAAACTACTCAACACAATTATGAAAATATTATTACAAAACATATTGCATAATATTATTAATGAAACATAGAAAGTAATTTTTTATTTTAATATATCTAAGAAGTAAATGAAAAAAGAGATGAATGAAAGAAGAACATTATTTATTTTATAAATTCATATTAAATTTCGTTTGTTTAATTAAATGAAAGAGGGTGCGAGGGTTTCCCCTCACTAGCAGAAATTGAGCGATAAAGCCTTTCCAAACGGAAAGTTTTGGGGCCTCACTGACGCCGGTTGTGCGATGGCCAGCTTAACCCCACACTACTGATCTGCATGATCATCAGCAGTGCTCGCCAGGTAAGTAAAATTTATATTTAAAAATTTTGTCTTATATAATTTAATATAAAATAAAATATTATGGGTTTATGAATATGAATTGATTTTAATTAATTTAAATAATTAGAATTATGTAATAAAATAAATTTGATTATTCATTATCAATATTTCATTGTCAAATTAAGAAAAAGAAACTAATAGGATGGTTTAATCGTTATGTATACTTATTTGAAGATAAATTAATAATGAACAAAGATTCAAAGAAAGGTTATCCAATGAAAATTTATTCTTGGACATAAATAAAGAAAGTTATATGGAAATATAAAAAATCAAAGAAAACCCCCAACCTAACATCTCTAAGAAATATTATAATAGTGACAGAAAAAGAATAAAAGAAATATTATGGAGAGTCTGAAACTTTATTAGCTTTAAAAAGAATAATAGCTAAATATGTGTATTAGGAGAGTATTTAAGATGAATTTGAGCGTTTAGAGACTTTGGGATAAGGCAGCTATTCACTAGTTGTTCAATTAAAACATTTACATTCAAATTTATAATTTGCTGCAAAATGCATTGATAAAAAATAACTTTCTAGCATAGAACATGGAACGAAAGCAGTTTAAAATGAAATATATATAATGAGAATTCTAAGTCCACATACATAGATTGTTAATCTTCATGAAGTTTATGATGGTGATAATAATATATATTTGATTTTGGATTTATGTCAAGGTGGAAGCTTATTGACAGAAATCAAAAAAAGATAATGCAAGTTTGATGATTATGAAATTTAACAAGTATATTATTATAAATATTGCAGATTATGGAAAATATTTTATCAGCAGTTGAGTATATTCATAGCAAGGACATCATGCATAGAGATTTAAAACCAGAAAATATTTTATTATCAAATCCTAATGATTTTTCGACGCTCAAAATTGCAGATTTTGGTTTATCTGCCATTAGTAAACTCACTCCTTATTTATTTCCTAAATGCGGCACACCTGGATTTGTAGCTCCTGAAAGTATAAAATAATAATAGAAAAAGTTGCTAATATGAATGATAAATCGAGGGGATATAGTAAAAAATGTGATATTTTTAGTTGCGGAGCCATTTTTCATCTACTTTTATTAGGAAAGGAAATATTTTAAGGAAAGGGGAATGCGGAAATGCTAAAATTAAACAAAGAATGTAATATCAATCCTGCTGATCTTATTTATAGCACTTTGCCACCTCTGACTAAAGATTTATTGTAAATTCTATATTATATACATTTATAGATTTAAAATGTTAGAAGTCAACCCTGAAAAGAGATTAGATGCTTATGAACTTTTGCATCATTAATACTTTAAAATTTATTAATTTAACAAATTAAATGAACTAAATGAGCAAGAAATTATGAAATAATGATTTAAGAACATAATAAAATAATATCTTAAATTTATCTTATTTCAAATTTTTCGTACTGATCACCCTCCGCCAATAATTTATGGTTATTTTTACAAGAACTAAGGTTACATCAAGGGTTAAGCCATTTATTAAGCCAACTAAATTTAACATATTTATATACCAATTAATCGAATTATGGAATGTTCTGTTATTATTGTGGTTATTATAGAAATCCATTTTATTATTATTATGGTATCTATTATTATGGTATTTATTATTATTATAAAGGTATTTACTATTATTAAGGTATTTATTATTATAAAGGCATTTATTATTCTTAAGGCATCTATTATTATTATATTTATTGTTAAGGAATCTATTGATAAGTTGATTGTGATTATAAATTTTAATATTAAACTTGTTAAGGAATTTATTATTAAACTGGTTGTTATTGAAAACCTGAAAATTACTATTATTAACCTGGTATAATAATAGGAGGGACTTATGATTATTAGAATTGTGGTATTTGTTGGGGAATATTAGGTTATCCAATTTATTATGGTTATGATATCTGCTATTGATTTAACAACTACTATTGTTGCTAGAGTAATTACTATTAGTTTATTTATTAAGGAATTTATTGCTGAGATATTTACTATTATTAAAGTAGTTATTGTTAAAGCAATAATTACTATGGATTCAAAATATTTTAAGTAACTGGTTGAGCATAAACAAATGGTTATTGAATTGGAATTTGAAATTATTGTTGCATTTAAGCATTTTCATTTTTTAACATTGTTGGATTAGATTGGAATGATAATTGGTTAAGCATTTGTTGTTAGAGTAGTTGTTATTGAATTTATTGTTATTGTTATTGCAATTATAGTAAGTAAAGCATCTATGCTTATTATTAAGGAGTTAAGAAATTGGGATCTACAACAGTTGGAAAAAGTGATGGAACAAATACACCTTAACTTTATTGTAACATAGATAATTATTAAGTCAGTTAATTTTATTTTTCCATAAACTGTTTTATTAATTGTTCTTAAGCTAAAAGTCTTTAATCATATTAGGATAATTAATCTACTTATTAAGGTTAAGGAATATATTAATTTAAATTACTTTAAGTTCCAACTTATAGAAAACTAAAGTCTTTTCCGTGTGCTTTAGTTTTTTTAACAATGAATTCCACTTCTTCTCCTCCTCCATCTTCTCCTTCTCCTTCACCACCACCTTCAGGTTCACATGCACCACCTGCATCTGCTTCATCTCCTCCTTCACCTCCTTCTTCTTCTTCTTAAGCTACTTCTGCAGGAGAAAAACTACATTTGCAAACCAAATTCTCAAAAAATTCTGGCCCTTATACTTATACAAATTGCATTGGATGTTAAGTATTCATTCCTCTTTATTTGATTTTTATTTGCTATTAAACAAATGAATAAAATTCTTAAGTTCTTTCTTCTTCTTATACACGTAATCTCACACTCAAAGATGGATGCCATGGTTTATATCCTTTTGGCTATTTTTTTAACAGATCAGATAAGGCATCATCAACCGTTATGTAACTATAAAGCTCTAATAATTTTTAGTCATAAATACTAAGTGTTTTATGATAGGCTTCCAACCAATAAAAGCAAAATAAGCATTTAATAAAATTAATAAAACGGATTTATAATTATATTTTATATTTAAAGACTTAAAATACTAGAATGAGTTCAATCATTAAATATCAACAGCATCTGTATTTAATCTTTTACATTAATATTTTATATTTGTTATGATATTATTATTCATTTCTTATGTGTTATTTTATACATTGATGGAATATATCTTTAAAAAAGAGCTTGGACAAAAAACCCAAAAAAAGATGTTACTATGACCACTGTTAATATTACCCAATTGAATCCTTTAAAGCTGAATTAAAAAATATTATTAATTCTTACGTGTCTTCTCTAATATCTATCACATCACACCAAGAAGCTCTTTAAGGAAATATAAATGATACTATTGCTACAACAAAACCAAGAGTTGTCCATAATGTTAGTAAGATATTCTTATAGTATTTGACTTTAAAAGGATTTGATACGTATATTGATACTCCAAAAGACATGAAGTAATACATCAAACTTAAAAACATTAATGAATTTAAGTATCCTTCTCTTTAAAATTTCTCGATAGGCTTAGAGTATTCGAAGAATCTATCAGTTGTAATGAGTATACCATAATTTATACATAGACTAGATTATTGAATTGATTATACCCTAAAACAGCAAAGAAAATATTAGTGTAGATTTAAATTTGATTTTAATAGGAAAATTGATCATCTAATGGTATATATTCTGCTAATTCTGTAGCAGGTGAAGATATACATAAAAAGATTAGCAATGGAATATTGGAAATGAATCCAACATATACAGTTTAAAATTCGGCTAAAATATAATAGATTAAGAAGTATTACAAAAATTTTAAACTTCTAAAAACATAATGGTAACTGCAGCAAATTTTATTCCATTTACACTAAGTTAATATTAGAAAACTTCAATAATAGTCATAATAGCTGCTTTTCCTTATGCTAATACTTAGATACAACATTTCAGTGAAGTGGATTTAGAACTAAAAGGTGCAGTATAAGATGCATCAGATTCACTAAATGAAATTCCAACTTATGCTTAAGCTATAGCAGACTAATCTATAAATTATAAATATCATACACAATCATTAGCACCATCTCCAGTCATCATAACTTATCTTCCCATTTCTTAAAGAAGAGCAACAATTTATTTTTTTTGTTCAGGTTTTTATCTAGCAAAAACTCTAGTTTTAGAAATTAATTTCATAGTAATTTCTTTCATTTTTGTATCATCGAATTCGATAGCATTATTTTCAGTAAAAATTTAGTTAGATGAATTATTTTAAGTCATAGTAATTGTGGTATCTCTATTTGGATCAATTACAGTTAAAAATTTAGAAATAAATTCCAAAAATTTTCCAGTAACAGCAGTCATTTTAGGATTTTGAATAACTTATTCAATTATATTTTAATTTTCTACAATATTTTCATCATATATAGCTTGATCTTCATTATCGAATATAACAATTTATTTTTTAGATTAATTATAATCCAAAATAATAACTTCAGAATTGAAATCAATGATTCCAGATATTTTAGCACAATAAATAGTAGTTAAAGGACTATCACCAGAAATAACTTTGATATCAAGGCCACTGTTTCTTAATGTTTAAATAACTTGTGGAGTATCATCTTTTAAAGGATTTTCTAAAACAAACATTCCTACAATATTTAATTATGTTTCTAATTCTTCCCTTTATAAATCTAATTGGTTGTTATTTAATTTACGATAACCTAATCCTAATACTCTAAATCCATTAGAGGCATATTTTTTAACCTCATCTAAAACAACTTATTTTTTATCTTAAGATTATTAGTTAATCATTTCAGGAGATCCTTTAGAAAATAAATAGAAATTAGATCCATCAGTAGCTATAACACTCATCATTTATCTTGCAGAACTAAAATCAAAAATTTTAATGATTTCAAATTCTTGTTAATCTTTTTTAACAGAAAAAAAAGCTTTGCCTTCAAAATTAATTTTCCAGCCAATAAAATTTAACATTTCAATTTCAAGTGGATCCCCTTGTAATTCCCCATTAATTAACAAAAGATGGTGACAACATGCTAGAATATAATTAGCAATTGATTCCTATTAAATAATTTTAATATAAATAAATTACTAATTATTGATCATGAGTCCAAACTTAAATTGCTTTCAACCCTAGAGTAGTTAAAGTACCAGTTTTATCAAAACAACAAGTATCAATACGTCCAGCAGATTCAATTTTATCAGCATTACTACCATTGATACCAATTGAACCCAATCTAACTAAACTAGCTGTTTTACAAATGTTAAAAAATATAGGCATTGAAGGAGGTATGGACCAAACAATATTATCAAGAAATCTTAAAACTAATAAACTTGTTTTAAATTCCATAGGAATATATTTTATTAACATAAAACCATATACAATAGCTATGATTGTTGCAAAAGATAGTATAAATTTGGCAGCTTATACATAAAATCTTTAAGAAGGAGGGGCAGGGAATAAAACATTTCTAAAATATTAACCTCTTAATGAACTGAAACCTGTTCTAAGTACTATTGCATAATTCTCAGTTGTTGAATTTACTTTAACTATACTTGTACCTTCAAATAGACAGTGTTGGTTTAATTATTCGAAATTAAATTTGACTGAATGATCAGGTAATGATGTTTTAGGGATTGGAACATTTTCACCTGTTAATGTTGCTTCATTCACCATTACATCTCCTTGAAGAATAGCACAATCACAATTCAATTATTATCCTTCTTTTAATATTATATAATCTCCTGGCAGTAACTCGGATCCATTGACAGTTCTTAATGTGTCACTCTTCAATGTTACATCCTAATGA
Organism: Paramecium sonneborni; assembly: GCA_905182985.1. Taxonomy (NCBI): domain Eukaryota; phylum Ciliophora; class Oligohymenophorea; order Peniculida; family Parameciidae; genus Paramecium; species Paramecium sonneborni. Next base: position 639,905 of record CAJJDN010000019.1, on the reverse strand, counting down.
ATATTTGCTAATTTTTATAAAAGACTTCTTGATCTTCTATATAGTATATAATTAACCACAACAGCTATTGCAGTAAACGCCAATATTAGAATAGGAAATGTTATTGAATTTTAAGCAAACCATACTGCAACAGCAAAATATTAAAGGATGTTGAACGGACCAGTTAAATGCTCAAATAAAAACTCTGCTAATGGTTGAATAGGTATTTATAGTTAACATTTCCCATAATATTATATTTTTAAGTTTTGAGTCAATACGTTACGATTCCCTATTATATCTTTGATTATCTTTCCGTCAGTTTCAAATTCAATTGGCTGATAACATTGAGTTTTTGGATCGAATGCATATTTAAGCAATCTAAATTCAAAATTAATTTTACCTAAATGTAAAGTAATAAATGCCATTCATCTACTGTTTTTCTAATGTAAATTATTGACCATTCTATGTATCCACCCTATAATGAGTTCCTGTCTCTTCGACATTACAAGGAGTAAATAAAAACCAATTATACAATTTTTTACTCCATCTCAAAGCCAATGCAAACATACAGCCTGTCATTATGGAAATAATAATCTAAATTCATATTTTTTTATTTACAGTCAAAACAAGTCTGATTCTTAAGAATCTCACAGGAGTAACTTTTAGAAGTGGATGTTGTCCCTCAATTTCTGCATTGTTAACACGGTAAGACATAGTAAATATTTGAAAAGTTAAAATATATTTATTAATAATCCTAACTTAAAAAAGCTAACATTATATATTCAAAAGATTTTTAACGTTCACAGAACATTTAATCAAACATTATTTCAATTAATAAATCTTTAACTGAATCTCATAATTTGTTTTAGATAACTTTTATTCATTTATTTAACAAATGCCCTTTATCACTGAAAGATTTAATTTTTCCATAAATTTTCAGTATAATACTCAAGATATTGCTCTCTTTTCATCAATATCTACTCAATATTAAGATTCTGAATTTTTATTCGAATTATTAAAATCTTATTTTAATTTGTGTTTTTTCTACCCATCAAATTAGATAATCTATTAAAACTGACTCCATTAATATATTTTTATTTACATCTTCTACGAATTATACTATAAATTAATGATAAAATCTAAATGACCTATCAATTCATTTTATATGATTTTTACTTCTACACTATCTACATTTGAATAAAATTTCATTGGAGAAAATAATATCAATAACTTTTAAATCGAGAATAAAGTTATTAATATTCAAAGAAATTTCATAATTACTTTGNTTTATAAAAGACTTCTTGATCTTCTATATAGTATATAATTAACCACAACAGCTATTGCAGTAAACGCCAATATTAGAATAGGAAATGTTATTGAATTTTAAGCAAACCATACTGCAACAGCAAAATATTAAAGGATGTTGAACGGACCAGTTAAATGCTCAAATAAAAACTCTGCTAATGGTTGAATAGGTATTTATAGTTAACATTTCCCATAATATTATATTTTTAAGTTTTGAGTCAATACGTTACGATTCCCTATTATATCTTTGATTATCTTTCCGTCAGTTTCAAATTCAATTGGCTGATAACATTGAGTTTTTGGATCGAATGCATATTTAAGCAATCTAAATTCAAAATTAATTTTACCTAAATGTAAAGTAATAAATGCCATTCATCTACTGTTTTTCTAATGTAAATTATTGACCATTCTATGTATCCACCCTATAATGAGTTCCTGTCTCTTCGACATTACAAGGAGTAAATAAAAACCAATTATACAATTTTTTACTCCATCTCAAAGCCAATGCAAACATACAGCCTGTCATTATGGAAATAATAATCTAAATTCATATTTTTTTATTTACAGTCAAAACAAGTCTGATTCTTAAGAATCTCACAGGAGTAACTTTTAGAAGTGGATGTTGTCCCTCAATTTCTGCATTGTTAACACGGTAAGACATAGTAAATATTTGAAAAGTTAAAATATATTTATTAATAATCCTAACTTAAAAAAGCTAACATTATATATTCAAAAGATTTTTAACGTTCACAGAACATTTAATCAAACATTATTTCAATTAATAAATCTTTAACTGAATCTCATAATTTGTTTTAGATAACTTTTATTCATTTATTTAACAAATGCCCTTTATCACTGAAAGATTTAATTTTTCCATAAATTTTCAGTATAATACTCAAGATATTGCTCTCTTTTCATCAATATCTACTCAATATTAAGATTCTGAATTTTTATTCGAATTATTAAAATCTTATTTTAATTTGTGTTTTTTCTACCCATCAAATTAGATAATCTATTAAAACTGACTCCATTAATATATTTTTATTTACATCTTCTACGAATTATACTATAAATTAATGATAAAATCTAAATGACCTATCAATTCATTTTATATGATTTTTACTTCTACACTATCTACATTTGAATAAAATTTCATTGGAGAAAATAATATCAATAACTTTTAAATCGAGAATAAAGTTATTAATATTCAAAGAAATTTCATAATTACTTTGTATAATAAATTTTAGAGTCTTTTGTATACTAATTTATTTAAGCTTTTGAACTAAGTGAACAAGAAGTTACTTCTAAAAATTATGGAATAAACTGTTATTTTTACTATTAGTATTTTCGTTAATATAAGTATAAAGCAAAAAAATGATTAGATTTACTTAAAATAGTTAAATTTTGTAAAAAGGAGATGACCATGAAGAAATGAAAAATGTTAGATGATATGGGAATAATTAATAGTGTACTACTTCCTAAGGATATCAAAGGGTAAAAAGAGAAAAGAGATTCATGAGAATATTAATATATATTTTTAATATGAATGTTAATTTAATCTCACAAATAACAAGTTATAAATGCTTGTATCAATTTAAATTACTCATTACCCTTTCATGTATAAAGAGTACATGATAGATTAAAAAACCCTTTATCAACAACAATACACAATTAAAATTTAAAACCTTACTGGCGATATGTAACTTTAAAGGTACTAAACTTGTATATGCTTATTTAATTTAATTATTAGATACTCTTTTTCACTTTTTCAACATAAAATTTTAATTGTTAGGTTGATTTTNTTTTTAACGTTCACAGAACATTTAATCAAACATTATTTCAATTAATAAATCTTTAACTGAATCTCATAATTTGTTTTAGATAACTTTTATTCATTTATTTAACAAATGCCCTTTATCACTGAAAGATTTAATTTTTCCATAAATTTTCAGTATAATACTCAAGATATTGCTCTCTTTTCATCAATATCTACTCAATATTAAGATTCTGAATTTTTATTCGAATTATTAAAATCTTATTTTAATTTGTGTTTTTTCTACCCATCAAATTAGATAATCTATTAAAACTGACTCCATTAATATATTTTTATTTACATCTTCTACGAATTATACTATAAATTAATGATAAAATCTAAATGACCTATCAATTCATTTTATATGATTTTTACTTCTACACTATCTACATTTGAATAAAATTTCATTGGAGAAAATAATATCAATAACTTTTAAATCGAGAATAAAGTTATTAATATTCAAAGAAATTTCATAATTACTTTGTATAATAAATTTTAGAGTCTTTTGTATACTAATTTATTTAAGCTTTTGAACTAAGTGAACAAGAAGTTACTTCTAAAAATTATGGAATAAACTGTTATTTTTACTATTAGTATTTTCGTTAATATAAGTATAAAGCAAAAAAATGATTAGATTTACTTAAAATAGTTAAATTTTGTAAAAAGGAGATGACCATGAAGAAATGAAAAATGTTAGATGATATGGGAATAATTAATAGTGTACTACTTCCTAAGGATATCAAAGGGTAAAAAGAGAAAAGAGATTCATGAGAATATTAATATATATTTTTAATATGAATGTTAATTTAATCTCACAAATAACAAGTTATAAATGCTTGTATCAATTTAAATTACTCATTACCCTTTCATGTATAAAGAGTACATGATAGATTAAAAAACCCTTTATCAACAACAATACACAATTAAAATTTAAAACCTTACTGGCGATATGTAACTTTAAAGGTACTAAACTTGTATATGCTTATTTAATTTAATTATTAGATACTCTTTTTCACTTTTTCAACATAAAATTTTAATTGTTAGGTTGATTTTAATATTCAATATATCAAAGTGATACCCAAGGATTATTCAAAAAGCATTCATCTATATTTTTTGTTGTTTAGGAATATTTTCATACAGCTCAATAATAGTATTTGGACATAAAGAATTTAAGAAGAAACCATCTTCATTTTCAATTAATAAATTGTATATTGTTTTGCAAAAGTAATTTATATTATTATAAATATTTAGCGGTTAAACTATTTATCATGTATAGAATGCCACTTGATGATTATAATTCAAATTTTGATACTAAATTCAATACTTGTTCAAGTACCAGAAATTGTAATTAACCAAAATCAATTTTTCTGCTGAAAGAACATCGAGAACAATGTATAATTGAATTAATGAATTTTAGTTCTGGCAGAGATTGCAAGGTTAAGAATTAATTTGATATCATTTGTTTTTTAATGGGAGTTGAACTAGAAAGATTAAATTAAGAGAATGATAAATTAAAGCATTAAAACTAAGAGATTAAGGGAAATAGTTATGAAAATAAAAATTATGAACTTTAATTAAAAGACTTATCTGAAAGATTAGTTAAGAAAGAACTTCAGTGTTAACAATTAGAAAATCAATTAACTGATGCCAATAAAATGATAGCTCAAAAGGAAATATTGGTCCAAAATTAATATTAATAAATTACTCAGCAATAATAGTTTATTTAATAATTATAGTATACAATAAAATAATTAGAATGCAAATTAGGATTTTTAGTTTGTGAGAATGAAAATTTAAGTAGTATAAGAAACGATGAAATAATTAATTAATAATAAATATTTAAGTAATAGAATGATTACGATGAATTATAAAAAGTGTATAGTTCACTACTGGAAAATTATAATTTATAAAATGAAAAGTTAAGGAGAATAGAAACATAAAATAAAGAATATGAACTGAATTATTAATAAGTATTGGAAAAGAAAAATTAATAAGAGACAGAGATCAAAAACAAAATGGTTTAATATGTTGATTGTAAATAGAAATTGATACTACTAACAAGTGAATTAGACAGGATGAATGAAGCCATCCAGTAACAATAAAATGAATTGGATTAAAAATAAAAAAAATTTGACAGTAAATAGCAGTTATTGCTGATGCGAATAATTTTACATTGTGCTGAAATTGATAGATTAATAGAAGTTTAAGGTAAATTAATGAATGAAAATAAATGGTATCGGAATCAAGTAGAATTATATGCAATGATGATCGAAGAGAATAAAAAAATAGTTAAATTAGATTTTTGATTTATTAAGTTTTTTGATTTTTTATTTATTAAATAATAATGGAGATTAAGATGATTAAAAAGATATTATAAAATTTTATAATATGAGTTTCATTCTTGTTTTTCATCTGAAACATGCAATAATAATTAAAACTATGTGAGCAAACAAATAGATTATGTCTATGTAAATGAACATAGCTCCAATGATATAGTCATCAATCGATAATTTATGGGTCTACATGAAAATAAATGGATTACACTTCCTCCTATAATTAATTGAGTATCATATATTAAATAAACTCCAAATAGCAGGCTCGAAATCAATGAATAAAGTAAACTCATGGCTTGATCATAATAGACACCAGACAATATAGCAAAAAGAAATAAAGAAGTACTTGCCATAAATAAGAATGCCCCTTTAATTAGGTTGTGTTGATTAAATACCTTTGGTGGTAAAATCTTTTTTGGTTTTGCATGCATAAACAGTAAGGCCTATCACAGCAGCTAAAGTAAGGGCAGCAGCCATTAATACAATGAATCCTAATTATTGTTTCAGTATACCTCCTTCTTCACTATATTTGTTGAAAACATAACTACAAAGTTGAGAAATGATGTAACTTTCAGCCAGTGTGAAAACCAAGAGAAATATGTAATTATGAGGAACTCTCCAGGAATATTTTGGTATCCACAATAATATCAATTCAATTATTATTGCTATTGCTATTGCCAAATAAACCCAACCTGAATACTCATTTTGAAAATCACGATATGGGATACAAAAATATGAAAAGCAACAGGCCACAACTGTCAATATTAATTGTAGTATCATAATAGTATAAACCTTATTATATTAATCAATACTTTTCGTATGAAACCAGGTCTTTCATCTGCCGTTAATGGCTTATAATTTTCATTCTTAGCATACCATCGTTCATCTATTTAAACTGTTTATTCATCTGATTCAACTTATTAAGCAGAATTAGGGTAATTCTTGATTGGTTTTACATCATAAACTGGTATGTGAACATAATTAGATTTTTTCTTCTCCTCTCCATTATTTAACACAGGAGATTATTAAAATTCTATATCCATATTTTGTAAATCTTAATTTTAAATATATAATAACATTCTCATAAAGTTTATGCTTTAAAATATAATAATTAAATATAATTAATTTCTTTTCCGATTAATGAATTAACCTATAATCTCCCAAACTTAGGAAAATTATCCTTCACACCAAAATTATGGACAGAAATAACAATTTTAGAATGTTTTTCCATACTAAAACTTCTAATTATATTTTCTAACTTTAGATTAAATTATTGTTAACATTATTTTTTATTTTAAACTCAAAAAATTGAATAAGGTTAATCTTAAGCTTTAATCAAATGATAATGGTTTAAAAAATTATCCAATAATGCTCTATTTTTATTATCATAAAATTAGAGATAAAGAAAATTTATTTTCTGATTTGCTATTCTTAAACCGTTTCCTTATAATATTCTCATGGTTGTAAATAACATAATTAATAAATTTCTTAATTTATAAACATAATTTTAGTGAGTTTTTGTTGCCAAATACTCAAATTAGACAAATAAATTGCCAAAGATTTAATAATCATCACTTCTGCCAAACTTCCATAGAGTTAAATTATAAATTCAATCTAATATTTAATATCTAAAAAATAAAATTACAAATAATAATACGACTGTTGATAGCTTATCATATTCAAAAGGTTAAAAAAGTAAGAAAAATTTCAATGTATTAGAATTAGAAAAAGAAAAATTATAAGTAAAAGTTATTACAATTTGGGAAAATAAAAAATTCAAACTTGCAAATAGTATTAATATATGAGAAAAATCTAGTAATAAGGAAAATTACTTCTTTTAAAGGTTTAAGAATATGGATTGATACTTCGAATTTTCAATTTGAAAATCTTTTTTACAAATGACTTAACAATAATATTTATATTAACTTAAAATCCGAAAAAAATGTATAAAATTTAATTATTTTTGTCAATAATGTCTTCGCTATTTTTTTAAGCTCTATAAAAGATTCAATGCTATAAAATTAGTAAAAAATTATAAAAATATTTAAATTTTTTCTCATCCTGTAAGCTTCATTATCAACAATTTACTAAAAATAAAAATAATGAATAAATGGAATATTTTAAGAAAATTTCTAAAATTATTATTTCTAAGAATTTATATGAATATATGAATAGATGAATATTTTATCTTTATTTATATGCAATATTTAAAATATATGCAAGTTTTTAATCTTAAGAGACGTATTTAAAGAAAATAAAAGCAATATTTGTTAAAATAAAAAAAGTTTTTGTATAATACCTTTTTATTTTATGTATATAAAATTTTATTCATCATAATTCCTAATCCCTAAATCCTAGCATATCAATATCAAATTATAAATCTGAATTAGGTGGAATGACTCTTCCTGCTCCTCTATTTCCATATGCTGTATCAGATGGACAGATAACTGTGACTTTATCACCAAGTGTTAAATTCAAAACAACCTCATCCCAACATTTAATGACTTAACCTATTCCTACTCTAAATTCAAAAGGTTGATTTCTATCCTTGCTACTATCAAATTTTGTGCCATCAAGTAATTTTCCCTTATATAGAAATAAATAATTACTGTATAATGCACTTTGACTTAATCACCTTTTTCTGGATAATTAGAATTGTCGCCTCTTTAATGAATTTTGATAGAATATTTCTTGATGAGATCTTAATCATCAAGAGAAGCTAAAGAAACAGAAATAATCAAGGAGAGGAACAAAAATTTATTCATAATATTAATAATAAAAAGTAATATATAAACAAATTAGAGTTAATAAATTGATTATTTTAATGTGTCAATAATAAATTAATTATTTTTAGACTATAAATTAAATTTAAGAAGGAATTAAAGTTTTGATAAAGAGAAATAAAGAAAATATTAATTTTTTTTAAAAGGTGTTCAGTTAAGAGTAATTTCTGAAACTGAATGCACATCTATGTAAAAAGCCATGATGTTTAAATAAAATTATAAAAATTTTGATTAATGAAACAAGTTCGATTGCCTTTTTAACAAAAATCTCCTAGGGATATTGGTTTTTATAAATAGTGCTAAAGATTTTAACCTAAAGAGCGATCTCCTTAGCCAAATGAATAGGATGCTTCTGTTTATGCTCAACTTCGTAAATCAGGATTAGTTAAAGATAAAGCTTTAAAATATTGTTTAACAGATCATTGTAGAATAGATGCTTCATTAACAAAATACGGACCTCCTAATTATAAAATATTTTCAAATTCTTTAGATAAAAAATAAATAATTCAAGGTTGGCAAATGGTAGGAAAACCTAAGGAATAAAATTATGAAAAATTTATAAAGGCAAAAGAAGATGATGGATTGATGGAATTATAAAATAAAGAAGAGTAAATTAAATTTGAAAGATTAAAAGATTATTTTATAGGATTAAGCAAATCTAATAAAAAAGTTGAACTTCCTAAATTTTAAATGGGAAATGGAAAAGAACATTATTTTGAATTAGCAGATTATTATTAACAAATTAAACCTTTATCAAGAACATTAATTACTGATACGGAATCCTTTGATGATATCATTCCTAAATAAAGAAGAAAAGAATTTAGAATTGAACCAAAAGTTGATAGATCGACTTTAAGAAGAACCGAAGAAGAAAAAGGAGTTATATAAAGATTAAAGATACTAAACTAATTAATAAAAACCTATAAAGAAGCAAAGAGAGCTGATGATCCTTCTATTGAAATAGTATTTTAATAACTTATTAAGGTTTTAGATCATAATCATACAAAATTTAATCAAGATAGTTTTACTTAAGGAATAGATAGTCTTACTATCATTAAAGAATATTCTAATAATAATGAATATTATAATGAAGGAAGTGATAGTTCCAGAAAAAGATGTAGTATAATTACTCGCAAATACTCAAAAATTACACCAAATGATACGTATAAAAAAAATTAAGTCGTACAATAGAAATTAGATTTATTTGTATCAAAAGCTTTAGGTAGAATCAATTGTTAATTTAATGGAAGTCTTTTTGGTAGAGATTTTAAAAACTCCTGATCTTTAATATCAAAAAGTTTTTATGAATTATATCAACATATCTCAAAGTATATTTAGTTATTTATTAAAATTATTTATTTATTAACTTTAGCTTTCACCTTTTTAAATTAGTATCAAAATAGAAACAGAATTTCATCTATATTTAAAATTATTTATTTATAAACAAATAAATCCATAAAGGAAAATAGAAAAATCTTCTTTCAAGATATAATTTTATTTTATTTAAATTATTTATTTGTTTTATATCATTTTAAAGTTTATAAGAAATATAATAAGATTATTCAGTAAAAGATGATTTAGAATTTTTTTGATATAAAAGTAAACCATAAATTAACATAGGAAATATGTTGAAAAAGAAATATCCACAAATTCATTATAAATTATATAAATATTGAATTCTGAATCAGGTATACAATTTTCCTCTCTTGATATTAATTTTCTTTATTTTTTAGAAATTTAAATACATAATCAAGTTGATTGTTGAAGAATACTTAGTACTCTTGTTCATATAAATTTCAATTAAAGTTCAATTAATGTGATTAAAGGTTAATTTTAATTAGATTAAATTAATAAATATTAATAAAGATGAAAAGTAGATAAAAGTATAAGTTATATAATAATATGATATAGAATGACATATTTTTATTTTATATGTGCATAATAATTCATGGCTTACGCTTTTCTAATTTGACTAGATCTTTAGATGAATATTGAATAAACAATACTAAAGGGTATGTTACTTACACAGTTTAATCTACCATGACATCATATTTTCTTAAAATTTAACCAATCATAATTTTCATAGTCATCATTGCCATATGTTAACCAATACAATTTCTACCTCCAGCAGAAAAAGGAACAAATACATATCCATTATCCTCTTTAATTGGTCTTTAATTTAACCAACTTTTATAATCAAATTTATTTGGATCACTAAAATACTTATCACTCCAATTTGGAGCAGTTGTTAATGCAGCTA
>CAJJDN010000019.1:463759-629126 GCA_905182985.1 Paramecium sonneborni | reverse complement strand
TTTCATCTATATTTAAAATTATTTATTTATAAACAAATAAATCCATAAAGGAAAATAGAAAAATCTTCTTTCAAGATATAATTTTATTTTATTTAAATTATTTATTTGTTTTATATCATTTTAAAGTTTATAAGAAATATAATAAGATTATTCAGTAAAAGATGATTTAGAATTTTTTTGATATAAAAGTAAACCATAAATTAACATAGGAAATATGTTGAAAAAGAAATATCCACAAATTCATTATAAATTATATAAATATTGAATTCTGAATCAGGTATACAATTTTCCTCTCTTGATATTAATTTTCTTTATTTTTTAGAAATTTAAATACATAATCAAGTTGATTGTTGAAGAATACTTAGTACTCTTGTTCATATAAATTTCAATTAAAGTTCAATTAATGTGATTAAAGGTTAATTTTAATTAGATTAAATTAATAAATATTAATAAAGATGAAAAGTAGATAAAAGTATAAGTTATATAATAATATGATATAGAATGACATATTTTTATTTTATATGTGCATAATAATTCATGGCTTACGCTTTTCTAATTTGACTAGATCTTTAGATGAATATTGAATAAACAATACTAAAGGGTATGTTACTTACACAGTTTAATCTACCATGACATCATATTTTCTTAAAATTTAACCAATCATAATTTTCATAGTCATCATTGCCATATGTTAACCAATACAATTTCTACCTCCAGCAGAAAAAGGAACAAATACATATCCATTATCCTCTTTAATTGGTCTTTAATTTAACCAACTTTTATAATCAAATTTATTTGGATCACTAAAATACTTATCACTCCAATTTGGAGCAGTTGTTAATGCAGCTATAGATGACTATTTTTATAGACTATAATACATAAGTACCTAATAAAATTAATAATGTGATAGACCTTTCTCAATTTTCAAATTTTTAATAAAATGAGATTCTTTAGCTATTCTAGTCAATGGTTGAATAACAGTATTTTTAATTCTAAAGGCTTCATAAATAAATGCATTCAAAAGAGCCAACTTATTTAAATGTTATGGTTAAATGTCTAATTCATCCCCTACTACATTTACTAATTCTTATCTTATCTCCTCTTATGCTTTTCTATCTAATCCCAAATAATAAAGAGTTATTGCTATTTAATGTGATGATGTATCAGTCCCTGCTGAAACAATTGAAACAAATAATTAACATAATTCTAATTCTGTAATCTTTGGTTCATTTGCCTTTTAATTAAGATATGTCTCAATATATATATCTAAAAAATCCTAATTTTAATTAGGTTTATAGTTAGAAATCTTATTTTTTATTACTGGCATCAAAGTATCATCTATTAATCTATCAATACGAGAATCTAAAAGTTTTTCTTTTTTCGAAGAGTAAAAACCAAAAGATTTTCTACCAAATAATGCTAACTTAACATTCACATAAAAATCATTCATTTGCATATTACCTAATTATGTTATAGTATATCAATCTTAATATTATTTTTTCTTTTTATTATCATTTTGTATTATTCTAAATTTTAGGTGAACTCTTGACTATTTAATTAGAGTTATCAATTATTTTTGTTTAATTCTACTATAATATTCAAAAAAAGGTTTCATTTAACAACTATATCAAATCATTCATCTCAGTAGTAATATCATTTCCTTATACAATTATATCTTATAATTCCTTGCAAAAAAACGTCTTAATTATTATTTCACTTGATGTTTTTGTTAAAAAATCTAAGATATTTGTTTTATCATCCTTTTCTAATTTCTACAAATGTGAAAGCTTCACCTAATAAAATTCTTTGTTACTTAACTTTTTCTGGCCCACCAAATAAAATTGAAGTTGATGATAATTTATTAAATTTAGTTAAATTTTTACGGATGATATAGGATATCTACTTTTGAATAGCTCTAATGATTTACAAGAACTGATTTATAATATTCAGGGTCTTAGATGAATAGAAAGACTTTATTTAAAAAGTTAGTAGCTACAAATTTGATGTCAGGATTCTTTTAATACCTTTGTTTAAAGATCTCTGTAGCATCACCATATTTTTCAAAAGAGTTTTTCAAATAAAAGTAATCACCAAATAAAGGGAAATAGAAAATATAAACCTCTTTTCCATGTTTCAATTTAATAACCACAATTGCACATAGATANGCAGCTATAGATGACTATTTTTATAGACTATAATACATAAGTACCTAATAAAATTAATAATGTGATAGACCTTTCTCAATTTTCAAATTTTTAATAAAATGAGATTCTTTAGCTATTCTAGTCAATGGTTGAATAACAGTATTTTTAATTCTAAAGGCTTCATAAATAAATGCATTCAAAAGAGCCAACTTATTTAAATGTTATGGTTAAATGTCTAATTCATCCCCTACTACATTTACTAATTCTTATCTTATCTCCTCTTATGCTTTTCTATCTAATCCCAAATAATAAAGAGTTATTGCTATTTAATGTGATGATGTATCAGTCCCTGCTGAAACAATTGAAACAAATAATTAACATAATTCTAATTCTGTAATCTTTGGTTCATTTGCCTTTTAATTAAGATATGTCTCAATATATATATCTAAAAAATCCTAATTTTAATTAGGTTTATAGTTAGAAATCTTATTTTTTATTACTGGCATCAAAGTATCATCTATTAATCTATCAATACGAGAATCTAAAAGTTTTTCTTTTTTCGAAGAGTAAAAACCAAAAGATTTTCTACCAAATAATGCTAACTTAACATTCACATAAAAATCATTCATTTGCATATTACCTAATTATGTTATAGTATATCAATCTTAATATTATTTTTTCTTTTTATTATCATTTTGTATTATTCTAAATTTTAGGTGAACTCTTGACTATTTAATTAGAGTTATCAATTATTTTTGTTTAATTCTACTATAATATTCAAAAAAAGGTTTCATTTAACAACTATATCAAATCATTCATCTCAGTAGTAATATCATTTCCTTATACAATTATATCTTATAATTCCTTGCAAAAAAACGTCTTAATTATTATTTCACTTGATGTTTTTGTTAAAAAATCTAAGATATTTGTTTTATCATCCTTTTCTAATTTCTACAAATGTGAAAGCTTCACCTAATAAAATTCTTTGTTACTTAACTTTTTCTGGCCCACCAAATAAAATTGAAGTTGATGATAATTTATTAAATTTAGTTAAATTTTTACGGATGATATAGGATATCTACTTTTGAATAGCTCTAATGATTTACAAGAACTGATTTATAATATTCAGGGTCTTAGATGAATAGAAAGACTTTATTTAAAAAGTTAGTAGCTACAAATTTGATGTCAGGATTCTTTTAATACCTTTGTTTAAAGATCTCTGTAGCATCACCATATTTTTCAAAAGAGTTTTTCAAATAAAAGTAATCACCAAATAAAGGGAAATAGAAAATATAAACCTCTTTTCCATGTTTCAATTTAATAACCACAATTGCACATAGATATGTATTACAAATACATAAAATAGGACTGCTAAAACAGCTAGAAATATGTAGCAAATCATTTATATATTTATTTATGATTATAAATAAACCATAATTAAGAATTAAAAAATATATCTTAATATGATATATTAAAATAATCCGATAATCTTTTAAGTGTGTAATTTCTACAACTAAATTTTGCAAACAATTGAATCAAATTCATTATAAAAACTTGTTAAAGAATTAGATATATACTAAATTTAATGAGTGTTACTTTTATAATACCATGTATTAGATGTAGGAGTTAAATAGCTTACTATTTAGGAAGCTTTGTAGAAATATTGATAAAATTACACTTATGATCTCATTTAAATACTAATTGTTGATAAATTTCTTTTATAAATAAATTTTGAAATTTTGTTTATAAATCATTAATATTATATGAATTATTATTAACTCAAGTTTTACATTGATTGTTAAGATTGCTATTAGTAATTCAAATTTTCATGGTAATAAACAGAAGGTTATAGAGGTTAAACTTGATTCAAATCCAAGAAATTATTAGCTTTTTATTTATCTTTAACGAATTCTTAAAAATGATTTTAATTTTCAACTTATTCTTAGTTTTCATAAACTCCAAATGTCATTCTTTATTTCATATCAGTCATTGTTATGTGTTATTTTGCTTTTGATTTCTTCTTTAAGACTTCTTATATTTTATTAACCATAATTTAAGTAGATTATGGATCTAGAGAAACTGACATCCAGTTTTTAAAATTTTAATCTCCAACCAAAGAATGTAAATACATACAAATTTAAAATGCATATGTTTATATTTCACCTCCTTGAGAATTTAAAAATGAACTTAATGCTTATAAAAGCAAAGTGAGTGTATTTACACTAAAAGACTATAAAAATGAACCAATAGTCTAGATTTATTTAGCAAGAACTTAAAGACAAAACTTTTGAAGTGGAACAGTTGATTTCTTTTAGCCAGTCAATTAAATCACTGCAAATAAGCCTGCTTCATATTATGAACAATTAAGTATATAATTACTGACAGCAACCTTAAATAGTGATTAAAAATTTACCAAACATTCTTCTTTAATTTACTTGTGTTCAGAGTTTTAAGATTTCAAAATCAACTTTGGCACAAAAACTTAAAATATTTATGGACATATTTGCACATTTCTCCCTAAAGAAAATACTTCATTTATGAATGTCACAACATTTCTTTAAATTTTTGGCTATTGATTAATATATTTTTTACTTTAGAATCATCTATTGAAATCATGACTTATTATCCAAACATTTCAAACAATTAATTCACATATTGCGGTACATATTTGTTAATACACCTCAGATTTGTAATTGCTTAAAACAACTATAACCAAGCTTTTGTTCCATAGGTAAATAGTTATTAAGTCTCAGCCGCCAATTAAGTTAATTGATTTGGATCAATTTAAGGTAATTCATTAAAACCTATAACTTATATTGTTTGAGGATCCATTTATTCCGAAGTGTAATTTGAATTTTAATTATTTCAAAATTACGACTGTTAATTTTCATTTAAAAATGGAGCATTAATAATAAACATGCTAATTATTTATATATTTTACCAAATATCACTTCATAATCTACCTAATCTGTCTTATGATTCTTCTGAAAAAAGTTCAAAAACAATTTTCATTTAGTTTTTTTTCATATTAGTTTTATTGTTCAATATCACTAAAATTGTATATTATTTTAACACTAAAAATTAAAGTTCAAAATCAATATTGCAACATACTAATTATTGTATAATCATATATTTTTTTTAATAAACTAATAAATAAAATACTAAAATTAGAAATAATTTGCACAATTTTTTTAATTTATATTAAAATCAAATGGGATTTTAAATTTCCCTTATGAAAGTATATACTCTATTCCATAAATATGTTTGATATTCTATAATCTAAAAAAATGATGTAAGAATATACTAATCTCAAATTTAATAATTTAATAAATGGGAGCAGGATAATCATCTAATAAAAACTGTAAGAAATCTTTAATTAATTGCTTATAAATGCTTGTCGAAGATGTTGAATTTTATGTAGATAAAGAATTTCTTGATTAATTAAAGAACATATCTATTTCTTTTTCTAGCAAATTCGAAAAAAATCGGTAACATTTTGTTTACAATTTTATAGCAAGAAAGTAATCGATCTTCTTAAATAATCGATACCACCATAAATTACTCTTTTTGAAGATGTTTTACTAAATTACGCAAGTACTGTGTTCTAGTGTTCTTTAATTAGAAATAACAATAATAAATAAAAAAAAATAAAGGAGATCAATATGGATAAAGAGTTCGTTAAAACTTTTAGATTAATGAACTTTTCAAGTTTAAAAGATTAATATGATAATTTTTATTAAAATAGCTTAGTCCTTCTAAAATAAGGTTTATAAAGCTATTGCAGTTTGGCTGATTAAATTATCAAAGAACTAAATTAAAATCTAGATGTTTAATGTCAAGTTTATGTTTTGATTTGGGAACACTTTCAAAATCATCTATGTAAATTATCCAATTCAGATATTTATGATCTTTAACCATTGAATGAATTTTTTAATGAGCATTATGCAACAATCAATCCCCCTTTAAAAATTGAAACTATAGGTGGAAAATTATGGGGAACATACGTATAATAATTAAACATTGATTATATTAAAAAATAATTTGAAAATGTTAGAAGAGATCGAACCCAAAAAAAAATTAGTTTATTTTAAGTCATTAACGCCTTAATTGATTTGAATATTGATGCTGCTCATCTTTAATGGATAGGTGATAGTAATTTCTAATTTTATGGAAAGCTTAAAGAATTAATCGATTTCATCATTAATGATACTGAAATTTTTTTTGATGAATTAAATTAATAATCAAAAGGAGATCTAATTTTATTCTTAGATTTATGGGAAAAAGATGATAATTTTATGAAATCAATACTTCCAACTTGGATTTGTGAAAATAAACTAAATACTAAATTTTTTACCTATTTTGAATAAAAAATCTAAGAAAAGATTAAATTGTTGTAAACAAGTTAATAAAAAAATCTTATAGAGAGATATTCTAAGCAATTCTGTGAAATAGACTTCGAAAATTAATTACAATATGCAAAAGAAAGTTTAGAATCAACTTATTTTTAATTTGAAAATTTCTAATTGCAAAGCCTTGATTCAACTTTATAGCTTATGATTAAATAGTTGAAATCTGAAAAATAGTTTAGTAGTATTATTTTAGCTAGTGAAAAAACATAATAAGGACCTAGTGATTTATTGATTCAATAAAATTCAAATATTTTATCAGAAATCAATGTTCATCATATTTAATCTAATATTTTAGATTCATCAGATGGAGATATATTTGAATCAAAATAATCAAAATTAAATATTATGAGCCCAGAAGATGAAATTGCTGAAATATGTTAAAAATTTGATCATAAGAAGAATACAATATAATTAAATATTTTATAGAGAGATCAAAAAATAAAACTTAGAAATAGAAATTTATAACCAATAAATTAAGACTTAAGAGAAGTTTTTAGTTTCGTTCATTCTATATCATAATAATAAGTAGATAAATTAGTGGACTTCTTGTTTGACAATAAACATAAAGAAAATAACTTCATAAATAATCAATAGTTTTTAAATTAAGATCACTTTCGAGGATCTATTGCAGCTGAACTACTTTTTTTATTGGAGAAATGAGAAAAATAAATAATTTATTGATCTTATATACCTGTCTTAAATTATATATTTTTTGCAATCTATATTTATTTATAGTCATAAAATGAGGTATTTTCTAAGAAACAAATGATTGATAGATGAAGCGTGATATTTTAATTAATATTGAATAAATTTAAAAATAATTATAGTTTATAGAGCATTGAATAAGTAGTCTTAAAACTATCATTTTCAGATCAAAATCTCATAGTAAATAGTTTATACAAATTTTTAGCATTAATTAAACTTTTATATTTCTCTTAAAATCAATATTTGAGATTCAATTGTGGTATTTTTAATCTAAATCTAAGTTATTCATTTTGGTAAGAAATTTGAGATAATAATAAAATAAAAAGAAATAATATTTTATTTCTGTTTTAATTAATTATTCAGGTATTATTTATTTTTATTGTCTTTAATTTTAGTATGTTGTTAGGGTAGTATTAATAAAATTAATTATTAAATAAAAGTATTTTTAAGAAAGAATTAATAGAATAATTTAATTTTGAGTTGTATTATATAAATTTAGACATAAAATAAAATTCTTTTAGGTATAAATTCATAAAGTTAAATAATGATTATGATATAGATAATAAATTGAAATGATGAAAAAATGAGTAGTGACTTTTGATATATAAATTTTGAATAATAATAATAGATCAGACAACAAAAATCTTTTTTTTTGTATTTAAGACTTTATGATCGTTTTTTTAAGCATTGTTTAAGAAATTATGACTAGCAATAATTTATTTATGTTATTTTGGATGTCCAAGATCATCTTCTTCATAAGATTTATCTGATGATTCTGATTCTATGAGATCTTCATTTTATTTTTTATAAAATTTGCATTTCATTTAAAGGATTTCATTATCATCACATAACATTTATGGACTAACAGATTAGAATTTAAGTGAATTTTGATAATATTTGATTTTCATAGCTCTTTAAGATTCTCCAAATTAGTATTTGATATCATGAACAAATTTATATTTTTTAGATTCAGTATGTGGTCTTGTTTAGACTTAAGTTTAGATGAATCTATAATTTCTTTAATATTTTTAAATGAATGTAGAATGACTAGTAGATGGTTTCATTTATGGTAATTCTTAAATTCTTTTTTGATGTGTATTTTTATTAGGTTATTTTTTTTTAGAATCAATCCCATCTTCTTTAGCTATATCTTTATTATCATTAAATGCTAACATTAATCTTTAGACAAGACCATGTTAAGATTATGGTCTTTTTTGTTCCTCTTAGACTTCAGGTAATTCTAATTTCTTTTTTTTGAGTTGATCATCTTTCATTTTTTATGTTAATTCTTTATAGGGTTCAGCAATAGATTTAAGAGCAATATTCATTGGTTGAGATTAAGATTAGATGAGACGTCTAATATTTAATATTTATATAAATATACTTTTTTTCTCTTTATACAACTACTTATTCTGGTTATGCATAATTTCTTTACATTTCTTCTAAAGATGCTTCATTAAAATATTTATTGACTAAAAATCTAACTTTAACTCTTTCTTTTTCATATGGAGAGAGATTCTCCTTTTCAATTAATTTTAAAGCATCAAAAACTAATTCTATATCTTTTAATTTTTAACCAACCCAATCAAATGGAAATTTCCAATAATTAGATCCATCATATTTTGCTAAACTTATATCTGATAATAAATCTCCTTTCATAGACCATATCTTAAAATGTTTATCCATAGATGAACTAATAAATGATACTAATTCTTTAATTTTATTAATTTTAACAATAGCTGAACTATGAGCAATCCATTATCTAATAAGCAAAGCTTATATATTACAAGTAAGCACAGGAGATTATTGTTTCTCCTCTTAAACTAAGAAAGTTTCAACACTTTTAGAAACATCTATTAAGTCTTTTCTTTTTAATTAATAGGAATGACCTTTTTTTAGTTTTTCCATTTCAGTAATACCTTTTCTTTATAAAAATTCTGTTAATGATAAGATATGCATATATCCTTTTTAATCTCCCATATAGAGTAATGCTCTTCTCTTATTTTAGTGTTATTCTGTATCATATTATTGAACGTCTTTCATTAAACCTTCTTATTCTTCTTATAAATTTAATTTAGATTTTTTATCTTAAGCAATTTTATCAATTAAAGGACCTGCAAATTCAGGTAATAATTCTTATCTAGAAGGTCCTTATGAAATATCTGAAAATATAGCAAGAGATAACATTGGATGTTGAGGATTCGTATTAATTCTTAAAAGACATTTATTAGTCTTTATATTCCAAATACTTATTAATATACCTTACAAACTTACTAATACAGGATATGGATCAGCAAATTCTAATGCAGTTACTTCTGCTAATGGTTATGGTGTATTAAGTACACCACATAATTTACTTGTTTCAAAATCCCATAAAGAAATTAATCCATTTGCACTCCCTGTTGCTAACATTGTAAAATTAGGACTAAATGCCATTGATAAAATTTCTGAATTCTAATGTCCACCACAAAATACTTTTAATAGTATTGATTCTTCTGGATCTGTCTCATCATATATACGAATTGTAGAATCTTAACTCGCAGATATTAATAGTTTCTCTTCTTACAAAAATATAATTGCACTTATATCCAAAGTATCCCTCTTCTTTATATTAGCCAACTTATTTGCAAATTCAGAATTCTCAATCTCATTATGCATATTAACCTTCTTTAAAAATTCTCCTGTTTTCATATTATATTATCTTATCAAACCAGCATTGTCAGCTATAAATAATTTACGCTATCTTCCACCAAAACAAAAAGTTGATAAATCCAATTATATCTTATCATCAAATACTTCATTCATCACCTTCTTTAATTTACCTCCCATTGCATCATAAATTCTTATATCAAATTTTGTTAATACAACAAATTAATTAAAATACATATTGAATTCTACATTTATTGGATATACTTCCTCATTAGGTCCTTTCTGTTTCTAATTACTACTCATTTAAGCAGCATTATAAAAATAATTCAATCTCTTTCCAGAATAAACAAATCTATCAGTTCTTGTTATTATACATAAATCAGTCACTAAAGATTATTAATCATTTGGTATCACTTATACACTACTCATTTATCTAATATCCCAAATTCGAATATTTGTATGATCATCAATACTGACACAATTAGGTGATTAAGGAATGAATTTACATGTTACAACTAATGAAGAATGACCCTCTAATCTTCCAATATAGGCTCTAGTTATTGATACTTCAGGACAATAAACATTAATAAAAGTTTCAAATCCATAACTAATTAAATTTGATCCATAATCTTAATTATAACTTAATCCTTTAACTCCTCTTTTTGAAGGAGCGGGTGTTTTCAATTCAGTTATAAATTTCTAATCTTACATATCCCATAATTTTATTTTACCATCCTAACTTGCTGATGCCAATAATTTTGGACTAATCAATTCAACAATATCAGTTATTTATTTTGTATGTGCATTTAAAAATTTTATAACTTATCCTTTTGAATCCTTTTCATTCCAAGGAATACTCCATCCCCTAATATTGTAATCAGATCCAGCTGTTACCCATAATTCATGATAAGGAAAATACCAAATACCAGTTTATAATACTTCTTACTTAAATTATTTAATAACTTTAAAAGTTGTTGCATCCCAAAATATCAATTATCTATCACTTGTAACTGCTGCAATGTAATTATCTACAGTATGAAAGTGTATAATAAATATTTTTCCTGATTCAGATTCTGGAGCTAATGTAAATTTTTTATCTTAACACTCTGGAGTATAGAATCTCAAATGTTAAGAATTCTATTCTAAACAAATTACACTATCTAATTATTAACAATAAGCGATCTAAAAAATAGTAATAAAATTAGTATTACAGTTTTGATAGGATTTTTATGATTAGAATCATCAACTTAAGCCATAGGTATATATCGTTTAGATTTACGTGAATAAGCTCTATCAAGCACTTCAATTTCAGTTAATTCTCTTTCTTTTTCAAATCTAGTATCATAAAGTTATGCATCTTTAGAACCAATGACAGCATCAATTATATATTATGTGAATTCAGCCCATTCCATATGACCATCTCCATTAATATCTATATCTTAAAATAACTTAATTAATCCATTGACTAATTCATATTTATCTTCTGGTGCATGTGAGATAGCACATTTCATTAACCATATAAAATTAGGAAGTTCAATACCATTTGGATGTTCATGAAACTCCTTATCTAAAGCATCTAATTTCTCATTATCTAACATCATCATCAATCTATCTGCTTAATAAGGGTTACGTTCAACTAATATCATGTCTTAATGTTCTTAAAGATACCTAATTAATTTCCTTATTACTTAATCACATCTGTTAAGGATGGTTCGAATCGTTTGAGCAAATTATTCATAAATTATTAAAAAATTTAAATCTTATAACATGGGTGAGATAGTACCAAATCAATTATTTGTTGCTGGTTACAGTCGCAATAAAATATCAGATGAAAAAGGAATCAAAGATATTTTTAAGAAATATGGGAACATAAAGGATGTTGCTTATAAAGGATCCTATTCTTTTGTTGTAACAATTTCATCTAAAATATAAATAGACCTTTACTTCAGAATAAGAAGCATAGAATGCTATTTCTGGTTTAAATGGACAAACTATTAATGGATAAAAACTTAAAGTAGATATTGTAGACAATCGTAAAGGTAAAAGAAATGGTCCATAAGAAAATGATGAATGCTTTAAATGTGGAAAAGGTGGACATTGGTAATTATTATTTTTTTATTTTAGGGCTCGAGAATGTCCAAATCGTACATCACCAAATAGAAGAAGAAGATATTCTAATTCAAGATCAAGGTATTTTATATGTAATATTAATCTCTTAGACATCGAAGATCAAAAAGATCCAATTCAAGATCTCGTTCATATTCTTCTTATTCATCTTCTCACTCAAGAAGAAGAAGAGATAATAAGAAGAGAAGTAGATACACTAGAAGAAGTAGAAGTCCAAGAAGAGATAACAAAAGAAAGAAAAGTACCAGTTGCAAAAGATCACAAAGTAATTCAAGGTCCAGATCATCAGTTAGCAATAAATAACGCTAGTCACATAAGTCATCTTCATCTAAATGAGAAAGGATCAAAATTAAGAAAAAAAAAAAAAAAGAAATTAGAAATTAAATCAATCCTTTTCTTCCATTTTTCATTTTCTCTATCTATTTCTGGACTAAATTGTGTCATTTGTGTAAAAACAACACTCAAATTAAAGTTCTTTAGCAATCAATTTAACAATTAGATAATTTTTACATATATACTGTTAATGATTTTTACTAATAAATTATTCTTAAATAATTAACCACTCATGGAACTTTATTTTTCAATCTTTCTCTCTATCAAAATAACTTTTCAATTATTTACATACTTATAACTTTTATATCAATTAATTCTTTTTTTTATGAATTCATCATATCAAAAAATCATATTCTATCAGAAATATCATTTGCTTCAAAGCCAATTTCTTTTTATGAGATAAACACATTTTTAATTTTAATATTTATTTTTGCATCCCCAAAAAATTTCTTAATCAAAATATGAAGTTTTGAATAAAGGTTAATTTTATAATACCTCTATTATCATGAGACTTAAGATATTTCTTTAATTTGAATTGATTAATATTAAATTTTTTTTTGTTATACATTAAGATTCCAAGTATTAAAGATTTATTCAAATAAATAAAAATATTAATTTAAATAAATTCTATAGCTCATTTAAGCATTAATCATTAATTGTTTAAATACAAAAATTTTATAATTGTATAAATAACAAGAAAATAGATGATTTAAAAAGTAATGATATAAACAAAAGTAAAAATTAAATGATTCCCAGCTGATTTTATAATTTAATGATTATCTTAACTAGAAATTTCGTAAGATTTCCTCATTTAAAAATAATAAATTAAGCTAAGACAATTCTTAAATTTTAAATTATATTGTCCAATATCTTTCCTATAATATTAAAATTAAATTTTTGAATAATACTTTTTATTTTGTTCATTAATTCAGATTCAATAATAATATGATTTAATCATTATTTATTTGATTCATTAATAAATGGAGAGAATATTAAATGAAAATAGAAAAATGATTTTATTTTAAGTCATATAAGAAAAATAAATAATAATTTATTATATATATTTAGTAACTAAATCCTCCTTATATTTATAATTTTGAAAGGGAAAGTAAGCATACTAGTCAGTTTGGCCGAGTGGTTAAGGCGGTGGACTTGAAATCCACTGGGTTTACCCGCGCAGGTTCGAATCCTGCAGCTGACGATTTTTTTTTATAATATGATGTCAATTTTAATAAAGATCACTATTCTATTTCACTTTCTTATTATTGTTCAATAGATGCATAAGAATAGGATGCGAAGAGTGCTTATTGAATGATCTGATTCTCCTTTTATTGTTGTTTTTATAAATTTCTATAATTATTAAGAATTTCATTATTGAATTGCAATTATTACTCTTTTGATTTAATCTATGATTTAATATACATTTTTAAATCTTTGTTTTCTTTTTTTTATTCGTTATTTTTCATTTATAATTATGAAATTTTGAGTAGATGCTAAACTTAATTTAATAATAGTTGTTAGTTTTCCTCTTTGAGTTTTTAATTTTCCTCTTATAATTAAAAAATTAGGTTAAATTAATCTTGATTTTACTATTCATGAAAAGGAATACTGCTTTGAAGATTTGACATTTTCTATATTTCTTATAATAATAATAAATAAGATAATATAATTTTTGATTATTTTTTTTTATATTGTATTTATAATAATAAGGAAAAATATTACACAATTTTTGATTACCAATATTAATAAATTTTATGAATTCTAAACTTGTTTATATTTTAAAAGTATCTTCATCATATTTTTGGTGAAAATATTGTGATATGCTTTTTTTCTAGGCTAATTAAAATGATTAATTCATATCGTTAAAACATGTATTTGATTGAATAATAATTAGTTTCTAATAAGTTATTTCATATTTTTATAAAAATTCAAATGATTCTTTTTCTTGCTAGAATAACTGATTTGCAAATTTTTCAATTAAAAGAATTGAATTTTAATTTATTCTTTAATTTATTAAATATTACGCATTAATTTTAAAATTCTCAATTTATATTATCATTTTAGAGCTTTTTAAGGGAATACCAATTATCAGCGTTTATATATTATTTATTATGATTCGTCAAATTCTTTCTATAAAAAAGTATAACCAATCTAGTGTTTCATCTAAAAACTTTTTGGATTTCTCTTAATTTTTAGAGAAGAATGTTTTATCTTCAGCTCCAAGATAAATATCAACAGCTACAATTAGAAACACAAAAGAGAGGGAAAAATATTCAAAATGCTATGATCGTAGTGGAAAATGTCAAGGTTGTGAAAAAAATAAAAACTGGAAAAAAGATGAGAGTCGTCTGTCAATAAGTGAAGCTATTCGGGAAGCTTAAAGATGCTTAAAATGTACCGATGCACCTTGCTAAAAAGGATGCAGTACAACAATAGATATCAAAAGCTTTATATACAACATAGAGAAAAAAAATTGGTATAAAACGGTTCTCTATCCATCTTTAGGTATGGAGCAGCTAAAGTAATTCTAACAGATAATCCTTTGGGTTTGAGTTGTGGCCAATTATGTCCAATTAGTGAATTATGTGCAAGAAATTGCAATGTATCATCAAGTGAGAAGGGAGCTATAAAAATAAACAAACTATAAGAGTTTGCAGTTTCAATGTTTAAGGTAAAAACTTTAATAACCATTTAGGATATGGGTGTTAAACAAATTCGGGATATTAGATTACCAAAAAATGATCATTTTGTATTCGAATCATCCATTGCGTTGATTGGCGCTGGTGCAGCTTCTTTATCATGTGCTACCTTTTTGGGAAGATTAGGCTATAAAAATATTACTATATTTGAGAAGTAGCAACATGCTGGAGGATTAGTTATGAGCGAAATACCGATGAATCGTTCTCCAGTAGATGACATAAATTGGGAAATTGAATAAGTAAAACAATTAGGAATTAAATTCCAATTTGGGAAAGAGTTTGGTAAGGATTTCAGTATAGAATCTCTAAGAAAGGATGGATTTGAGTGTATATTCATTGGTTGTGGATTAAATGAGCCAAAAAAGGGTTTAGGAAATATTTATTCATAAAGTCATATATTAAATTCAAAGACCTTCTTGCCTAAAGTGAATAAAGCAGTGAAATAAGATAAAGATATAGAAGGGACTCCAAAATTATCAGGACATGTCATAGTATTAGGTATAGGAGATACTGCATTAGATTGTGCTAGATCAGCATATAGATGTGGTGCTGAACGAGTTAGTGTTATATTTAGAAGAGGATGGTAGGATATTAGAGCAAATGATGAGATTTTAATACCTTCTAAGAATGAGGGGATTAACTTTATTCCTTATGAGTAGCCAATAAAATTAATTGATATTAATGGGTAATTGAAAGAAATTGAGTTGGAATAAAATCTTCCTATAAATAATGATCCCTATAATCTAAAATACAAGCTAACTGGAGAGAAATGCAGAATGAGTTTTGATTATTTGATAACAGCATTTGGTTCAGAGATACAGAATAAAGAATTGTAAGAGTTTATAAATTCAGAGAATGGATTTGTATAAATAAATGAGAAACATTAAGTAAAAGGATGTGATTGGTTATATGCAGGTGGGGATGCTGTTGGAGTGGCAAATTTAGTAGATGCTGTGAATGATGGTAAAACATCTTCTTGGAATATTCATAATTACTTATAGAGAAAGTATTCGATTTCTTAATTGACACCAGATCATTTACCTTCATATTCAACAGAGATTGACAATATAGATTTAAGTATTAATATATTGGGAGTTAATTTTCCAAATCCTTTTGGTTTAGCTTCAGCACCTCCAACAACTTCATATCCAATGATAAAAAGAGCATTTTAAGAAGGATGGGGTTTTGCAGTTGTAAAGACATTTGTATTAGATAAAGATGCAATTACAAATGTATCTCCGAGAATTTATAAAAGTACTACAGATCCATTAAAATAAGATCCAGGATATGCAAATATTGAATTAATTAGTGAAAAATCAGCAAAATATTGGTTGGAGGGTAGTAAATAAATTAAGAAAGAATTTCCGAATAATGTTTTAATAGGTAGCATAATGTGTTAACATAATGAAAAAGATTGGAGAGAATTAACAAGAAAATGTAAAAATGAAGCATAATTTGATATGTTGGAATTGAATTTATCATGTCCTCACGGAATGACAGAATTAGGAATGGGTAGAGCATGTGGAGAGAATCCATAAATAGTAAAGGATATTTGTGAATGGGTAACATCTGAGATAGACATTCCTGTTATTGTTAAGATTACTCCAAATTATCCTGATTCAGCAGTTATTGCTTAAGCTGCAAAAGATGGTGGAGCAAAAGCAGTTACATTAACTAATACTTTTCCTACTTTAATGGATCCAGATCCTTTAGGAACACCTTGGCCAGCTGTTGGAGAAGAAAATAATGTTACCTATGGTGGAGGATGTGGATCTATGTTAAGACCTATTGCTTTGAGAAAAACTTCAGAAGTTGCTAAAGCTATCCCTGATCTTATCATATTTGGTAGTGGAGGTATCATTCAAGGTGATCATGCACTCTCATTCTTAAGATATGGAGCCTCTGCCTTTTAAATTTGTTCAGCTGTGTAAGACTAAGATTTCGCTACAGTCTTCTATGATCTTAAAACTAGTCTTTAAGCACATCTTTTTGCTTCTAATCATCTTAATTAAAAATAATGGAAAGGATAATTCCCAACCACTTCTAAACCTGCCTATTCATTCAGTTCCAATAATAAAATCAAAAATCTTGTAGGAACTGGATTACATCATATTAAAGATATAGCTGATATGAAAAGAGAGAAC
Source organism: Paramecium sonneborni (assembly GCA_905182985.1). Classification (NCBI taxonomy): domain Eukaryota; phylum Ciliophora; class Oligohymenophorea; order Peniculida; family Parameciidae; genus Paramecium; species Paramecium sonneborni. Next base: position 611,916 of record CAJJDN010000019.1, on the reverse strand, counting down.
TTCTTAATCCCTAAAATTAATGAAGATTCTTGCTTAAAATGTGGTAGGTGCTATTTAACCTGTTTAGATTCAGGATATTAAGCAATTAAATTCGATAATTTTAATTCCTACCCAAACATTATTGAAGAATTATGTACTGGTTGTGCTCTATGTCATGCTGTATGTCCTGTTGAAGGTTCTATCTCCATGGAAATTAGAGCCACTGATATTGTTGTTAATAGAGGCATTCCTTTAGAAAATGAACCTGAAGGATTGATCAATCATATTACAAGCAAAAAAAAATGATTCAATTTACATATTTAATTACAACAAGCATAAAAATTTTATAAATATTCATTATATTCGACTCATCTCTAAAATATTTAATTTATTCCTATCAATTCCTAATCATGTTCTAACAATATTTTTTCATTTTCATTCAATATTGTTCGACATTCTTANTGAAAAATCAGCAAAATATTGGTTGGAGGGTAGTAAATAAATTAAGAAAGAATTTCCGAATAATGTTTTAATAGGTAGCATAATGTGTTAACATAATGAAAAAGATTGGAGAGAATTAACAAGAAAATGTAAAAATGAAGCATAATTTGATATGTTGGAATTGAATTTATCATGTCCTCACGGAATGACAGAATTAGGAATGGGTAGAGCATGTGGAGAGAATCCATAAATAGTAAAGGATATTTGTGAATGGGTAACATCTGAGATAGACATTCCTGTTATTGTTAAGATTACTCCAAATTATCCTGATTCAGCAGTTATTGCTTAAGCTGCAAAAGATGGTGGAGCAAAAGCAGTTACATTAACTAATACTTTTCCTACTTTAATGGATCCAGATCCTTTAGGAACACCTTGGCCAGCTGTTGGAGAAGAAAATAATGTTACCTATGGTGGAGGATGTGGATCTATGTTAAGACCTATTGCTTTGAGAAAAACTTCAGAAGTTGCTAAAGCTATCCCTGATCTTATCATATTTGGTAGTGGAGGTATCATTCAAGGTGATCATGCACTCTCATTCTTAAGATATGGAGCCTCTGCCTTTTAAATTTGTTCAGCTGTGTAAGACTAAGATTTCGCTACAGTCTTCTATGATCTTAAAACTAGTCTTTAAGCACATCTTTTTGCTTCTAATCATCTTAATTAAAAATAATGGAAAGGATAATTCCCAACCACTTCTAAACCTGCCTATTCATTCAGTTCCAATAATAAAATCAAAAATCTTGTAGGAACTGGATTACATCATATTAAAGATATAGCTGATATGAAAAGAGAGAACTTCTTAATCCCTAAAATTAATGAAGATTCTTGCTTAAAATGTGGTAGGTGCTATTTAACCTGTTTAGATTCAGGATATTAAGCAATTAAATTCGATAATTTTAATTCCTACCCAAACATTATTGAAGAATTATGTACTGGTTGTGCTCTATGTCATGCTGTATGTCCTGTTGAAGGTTCTATCTCCATGGAAATTAGAGCCACTGATATTGTTGTTAATAGAGGCATTCCTTTAGAAAATGAACCTGAAGGATTGATCAATCATATTACAAGCAAAAAAAAATGATTCAATTTACATATTTAATTACAACAAGCATAAAAATTTTATAAATATTCATTATATTCGACTCATCTCTAAAATATTTAATTTATTCCTATCAATTCCTAATCATGTTCTAACAATATTTTTTCATTTTCATTCAATATTGTTCGACATTCTTAAAGAATTAATATATCTTTCTTCATATTTTGTTGTTATTCTTAAAATTTCTCAACCTTTTGTCTTAATTAATTAAAAGCCTAATCACTGTGATTATGTTACTTAGATTTTCTTATCTCATCCAAATATTTTTAATATGTGGTATTTAATTTTCTTAAACTCTATACTATTTGATTTGGATTTAAAACTTTCTTGCTCGTTTTATTTGAGTTATCTGTAGAATATTTAATATCTTAAGATTCAATCTTTTTGTTATTTTACACTACATCAGAATTACTAATTTTTTTTTAAATTTCTTTAATTCCAGATTAAGAATTTTAATACAATTCTGAATAAGCCTTTTTATATCTTTCTTTTTCGCATTATTGTTATTTAAACTCCTTAAATAAATCCTCTAACATTTTTTATAATTATCTTGCTTCATAATCGGTAATGTTGATTGAAATAAAAGTTTAATGAGTATCTGATGAAAGATTAGATAAATGTGAACCATTCTCTTTAACCTCCTTCAAAGTATCAAATTAATAGCCTTCTTCATCATCTTTTTGAATAATCTAAGGCTTTGGCTTTCTCCTTTTAGTTTTTAATAAATGAATTAAATTTTTTAAATGTTCCTCCTATTCCTCTCCAAAACAAAGAGCATCATATTGCTCATATATTTGCTATTGTTATTGCATTTATATTTTATTTTAATCACTCAAATATTCAACAATATATTTGAAATAAAAATATTCCTAATTCTATTATGGAACCTACAATTATAATACTATTTTTTTGAGATAAATATTTAGCAATTAATTGATAATTTATAATTCATATATGTATAAAATTAGTCATTCCTTTTAGTAATTTGACTTTTTACTCTTTTTTATTTCTTTTTTTTAGATTTTATTAAGTTCTATTAGATCTGCTTTTGATTACTCCTAATTTATCCTTTCATGAGTCATAGCCAAAAATTATCTATATTATTATAGTTTTTCATAATTTATAGTCTTTGTTTGAGATTCCTGTAGAAATTAACCAAAAATCTTTTCTACATCATTTTCTTATTAGGTATAAAAATTAATGTTCTTTTCATAATGTCCTTACATGTTACTAGATTAAGATCTTTATTTTTAATTTAATTTAATCATAATTAATCTATTGTTGATTAATAAATATATAATAAATTAACATTAATTATATACTAAATAATCATTATTTTTTCGGACTCTCTAGAGTATTATTTTTATTTTAAACTTATTATTTTTTTTACAAATGTTTAGTTAATTAAATATTTTAAGTTTGAGGTCTATTTTAATTTTAAGTCTAGTAAAAACCAGCATTATTTTTTGATACTTTCTATAATTAGTATTACTGAGTTTGAGATTAAAACTCAGAATTCCAAAAAGTAGGTTAAGCTAGAATAATTGATATATAATATACCTACTCCATACCAAGGACTTGAATAATAGTATTAGTATTATTAGAAGTACTAATTTTACAATTCTTATTGTTTTCTCCTTTAATAAGAAGTGACAGAGAAAGAGAAAGGCATCTATTCAAAGACAGATATATATTCTTAAAATTAGATATCAAAGTTGGGATTTGTATCTCTTTCATTTCTTTTTCTTCTCTTAAATTAATTATCAAATTTTATACTTCAGAATTATCTAATTCCTTGAAACTTTTAAGCATACAGCTTTTTTGTGGTTGACGTTAAAATGCACTGTAAATCTATTCAGCATTTTCAATTTGAGTACAATCTATCATTTCATGTATACATTTGCCACTTGATTATGTTATCATACTTAGTTCATTATATGGTAAATCTCTAATGAAAACCTTGTATGTCTTTAATAAATACCCATTCAATTAGAAATGATCCAAACCATTTATTTTCCTCAGCCCAATATTTAAAATGCATTTTATCCCTAAATTCACTAATAATTTTTGCCAATCCAATGAAATGAGAAGTCTGTGTAACATTGAAAAGTAAATATACAGGTCGAGAAGCATCATTCAACTTTTTATTATTTCGACTCGAACTATTTTCATAAGTATGTATACCTAGTCCAAATACCATATTTTATTGCTCGATGAACATTATCTTTTGTTGGAGCGCGTATCAAAAAAAATGTTGCCTCAGGTTCAAGTGGTTAATGAATTTTTTATAAACACTTAAAAGTTTCTGACACTTCCTCAAAATTATCATAATTCTCTAAATATTGAGCTAAAGGCTAAGCACATATAGGATTAGCTTGCATATTATATTTATTTTATTATTTACTTAATTCAATATTTTATAATTAATAATTGCCTTGTCTATATAAAAATCTTATTTATTAAACAAATTTTTTATAATTTATTTCTTTTAATATATTCTATCTAACAAATGAACAAATTAAATATCAAATTTGAAATATTTACTTCTAATACAGGGACTTTATATCAGGTTGAAGAAGAATTTGAGAAGAAAAAAACAAATTATTACGCTTATAATGTTTAATCTAATTTTTAATAATATAGTCTAAAAAAGGAAGAATAATTATTAAAAAACTGCAAATCTCTTAGGTAATATGTAAAGTAAATTGATTTTAATAATTAAAAATATATTCTTTTTGAATATGTAGAAGGAGAAAATTTAGAAACAAAAATAAAGAAACATAGGGGGAATACAGAATCAATAAGTTTTGAACTTATCAAGCATTATTTAACTTAGATACTTGATACATTATATCAACTGCATTAAAAAAATATATTGGGGAGGGTATTTTCTACAAGAAATATATTGGATTGCAGAGGACAACTTCATTTCATGGACTTTGGTTTTGGACCAAAATTAATGAACTAAACCTCAGATATTATCGTTCCACCAGAAATAGTCAAAATATTAAGAGAAGGTAATAATTATATATAAATTATATTAGAATAATCTCCTTTAATATATAATATCAAAATTGATTCTTGGTTATTAGGAGCAGTACTATTTCATTTAGTAAAATTAAGACCTATAAATGCAATAGAATAAAATGATACAACTAAAACCAAAAGAATGTTTTATAAGGATATAAATGAATATGCTAATTATCTAAAAATATAAATGGATAAATCAAAATGCATTGATGCTGATACTGATAGATACCCCAAAGAATTTTGCTAATTTATTTAAGGACTTCTCACATATAATATGAATGATAGGTTTTCTTTTTCATAAATTTATAATAATCAGTTTATAAAGAGCTTGAATCTCCCTAAATACTAAAATTATTTGAGATTTTATGAAAATTTCAATGAAAAATAGATGATTGAAGAAATAAAAACTATTGAAAAAAGTGAATCTGAGATATTATAAACTCAAGAACTTCATTTTCAACAACCGAATCTTTACCCTTATGAACTAATGTAAAAATTTGAAATTATACTTTTTTTAGAATTCCTCCCTTAAATTTTGATTTGAGTCCTAAAAATTCAGAAAATTAAGTACCTTTTTCATTTCCATCAACATCCTCAAGATTGTAAGATGGTTTCCAAAGTGAATTAGATGATTAAAATAATATTGAAAAATATTTTCCTCATCAAATTTAAGGTCAATATGTAAGTTTATATTATATTTATATAGGAATCAAGATTTTATTAAATATGGTAATTCATAAGAATGGAATTATTTAAACATACATATTTAGAGGTAACTGCTGAGGAATTTATATTAGAATTATAAAAAAAAAAGTTTTAATTAGAGTATGTCTTAGCTTATTTGTTAAGAAAAATGGGTTATCTTATTTTGGTTGAATTACTGGAAAAAGTAAATGAAGATATCTGCCCATGGAATTGTTACAATTAATAATAAGATGTATGGAAACTCTTTAAAATGGATACTTAAAAAGTTATTTTTGAGAACAATATTAAAAAAAAAATTATAGAATTAGGTACCATTCTTAAAGGAATATTTATTACACATTGCTAAATCTATTTGAAAGATGAAAGAATTGAGAAAGTTGTTCGAGATGAATTAGAAGCAGATTCAGGTTGTTTTTAAAGACAACAAAACGATAGTCATTCTTTAAGTATATACAAATGTCGTTCTGAGGAATTTTTGAAACATGGATATAGAAAATTTTTATAAACAACTTCCAAGTTTTTGGAAAGAGAAATGAAACTTGCATAAAAGCCAGAAATTAAATATAATACTATGTTATTGAAATCAATTATATGCCATTTGATTAATCGAGTATTCAATTTAAATTAAATTTCACTCTCTTTTAAAGGTATTATGAATGGCCGCAAAAGCAAAGATTTAATTTCTCCTAATGAGATTTACAAATATATTTGTCGAGATGCAGAACAAGAAAAATTACAAGATTTATATTAAATTTATAAAGTAAATTTTTCATCAGATTGATTATTCTAAAAATTATTCAAATATTTCTTATTAATTAACTTAACGATAAAAGATCTAACTTTAAAATTTTATATTATAAATTTAATTGATTTATATGTTTAACCTTCTGTTTTTTACCTTATTTTTTCTTGTAACCATAAGAACCATGTTTATTTTTCTTCTATTGGAAAAAAAGTAATTTATAATTATATTTAAAGTAAGTATGTATTTTAATTGATAACATTTACTTTTTCTTTATTTCAGTTATTCAAAAATTTGTGAATATAATTTAGTATTCCTATTTGAATCAAATTAGGTAGATAAAATATTTATTATCCAATTGATAGATTATAATGAATTTCTATAAAATAAGTCAAGTTTTATTGACAACAAATATAATAAAATGTTAAAATGGGTAAGCCTAATTTTGATTATAAAATTTAAATTGAAAATAAAAAAAAAGTTGATGAAAACGGAATTACTGTAATCTGAAGAATTTTATAATCTTTTTGTATTTTATTATAAATTAATTTATTGTCTTACTTGGAGCTATTTAATTATTCAAAGAATTCATATTCTTTTTATATTATAACATACTAATAATAAAGTTTAAAATATTCAATTCTATCTTTCATAACATAAGACATATGCATTTTCAGTCACTATGTCTTGCAATTGCATTTCTGTGACTTGAGAATCATCATAGCAGTACCATTTTTAATCTTCTAAATTTTTAATGAAAGAATTGTAATGGCCTTCTTAAAGTTCTCCATAATGATTTATAACTCCAAATAGTTTATATTTTAATTCATTTATATCATGACCATTTAAATAATCATTTGGTAGCTAAAATTTATTTCATAAAATACTTTCAAATTTGTAACATATTTTGCCATATTAAGAATCTATGGAAATTTGACAAATATATTGTTTTTTATTTTTTAACTGATATCATCTGATGATTTAAATCTTTTAAGTTAGAATATTAATATTTGTGGTGTTGAATATAATAATAACTATTTAATTCCTTTTACATGTTAATTACATTAATTGCAGTACCATGAATTGTTTTCATCTAATTATTATTGTTGTTATGAATAGTTTAAACAATCATAAATTGTAATTGAAGATTTATTAATAGAAAATTAATCATTTTTATCATCTAATTTAAGATTTGAAACTTCTTTATTAAAAATTAGAGGAACTCCTTAGCCATACCACTTGATGATAATATTCAATTAAAAATTTGGTTATGAAATGCAATTATTATAAAATTTTAAACTGTGTTAGCATTTTTTCAATTCGCAAAATTTACAATAAGTTTTATGACAAAAATAGCATTGTTATTCTGTTTATTATGAGTTTGATTCTAAAAATAAATCGAATTAGCATTAAAATTTTTAAACATAAGTTTTTTCAATATAATCATAGATTTCAAAAATTTTAGTTCTGAAATCAAAAATGATAGTAATAATTTCAGTTAAAATTTAAAATTCTGAATTCATATGGGTAATGAGTGTATGACATCTATAGTTATAAGGAATTTAGATTTCATAAATATTCATTGGTCTAACAAGCAATTTTGAATGTTGAAGTTATTATTTTAAATACTAAATATCATCTTCTGATCTGACTAATTTTAATAAAATAAATAAATACTTTCTTAATTTGCATACATATTGGATAAATTGAATACTAGATCTTAAGTTCTCAATTAATTCCTAATTTCATTTTAAATCCATTCAAAATTATAATTTTTAAAGACAGATAAAATCATTTATTTTTACATTTATTAATCATCTAATAAATAATAAACAATCCCTTTTTCATTTTTTTTTGTTGCTAATGGTAATTAAATCATCATATATGGATCAAAGCTAAATAAATAATTAAAAAATACGTAATCGATATATTTTTACAATTAGGACACTCAATTTTGCTTTTAAATTAAGCTTAGAATAGTTAAGTAATAATAGATTAATTTCTCTGACTATGAACATCCCAAGATTCTATTGCCACGACTAAGTCTTCTCTTCCTTTACTAGAGGGCATAATCACATAAGGTTTTTTTTTTATTTAATTTACATCTTCATTTATAGCATCTAATAATTATAATAGAAATTCTGCTGCATCATGTTGTTCATTTCCATTATACTAATAATATATATTAATTCTTTACAATATTATAAAATTTGGAAAAAGCTTTTTTAAATGAATTCGGAATGACAAATTGTTATTTTTTACTTTTTAATTCCTTTATAAGACTGGCAAAACTTTAAATAATCTCACCACTACTTCCTAATGGATTTATTAAGTTTATATCAAATTAATAAATATCATTTAAAATGTAATCTGTAAATCCAGGAGTATTGCATAATATTTGAATGGCACTATTCATAAAGCAAGTATTCCCTAAATTTCCCAATCCTGTTTATTAACTATATGATATCATTTTTTATTTATATTATATTTTATAATCTAAAATCCTAATAAAAAAATATTAAATCTGTAGAAATGTAAAATCATTCATATCTATATTTAGTAAAATTTTATTGTATCAATAAAGGGAGAGATTGTAATTTATATCCTTTTGGAGGATGTGATAACTTTAAACTAAATACTTTTGGCTTAATATAGGCACCATTTATCCCTTGTGGATTACTCTACTAATAATTTTACTATGACTGCATTATTTATTATTTCTAAGGGTTTTCTTAAAATTTATCTTATTCACTCTCATTAATTTATTTTGATGATGACTTAACATTTTTATTATTATTCTTTATCTAAAATTGTTTAACATTTTTTATTGCTATACCCTATAATACTCCCTTAATTTATGAAAGTGGAGATAAAATGCTTTATACATTTTATTATTAATTATGAGAACTATTTAGTCTCTTATCAGTCTTTCTAAATTAAATTAAATCCAAAATCTATAATTCTTGTCCTCGTTTCTCAGTATAAGTACATAAATCTTTAATTGATTCTAATGATTATTATTGATAATCTTCATAAGGAAAAAAATGATCATTATCAACTTCTGGTATGGTATTAATTTAATTTGGTGGCTGTTCTTCACCTTCTTAAATAACTTCATCTCCTTTAATTTATTCATTTTTATTATTAGGAAATAAATTTGTATTAATTTTACTTTGAACATGTTTATATAAAGTACTCTTTTTTTCAAGTATAATTTTTTTAGGTTGAGATTAAGATTTATTCTAAGTTTCCTAATTTATTTATATAAACTCTTTTTTCTGATTTCTTCTTATATCTATAATATTTAAATGATTTTATTACTTGCTCCAGTCCATTCTTCATAAATTTTTAAAGAATGTTATAAATATTCTTCATATGATTTTGAACATGGATAAATCAATTCATAATTTCCTTTATTTTATTATTCATATTCATCTCTTTATTTTTAAAATTAAAGTTTGATTAGTTTCTTTTCTTCAATTGATAATTTCAACTTTTTGCCTGTTAAGACTCTTTTTTACATTTCATCTTTTTTTTATTAGATGGATTCATTTTTAGTTTTCAAATTGATATTCATTAATGTAATTGTATCAGCTATTAAACTCTTTTTAATAAATTAATCTAAAGGAGTATCTGCAGTAAAACTAGGAGTATGATTAACTTCTAATAAATATGGTTTTAAAGAACTATCAATTAAAATATCAAAGCCTAAAATTTCAAAACACATATTATTTGCATAATTATCAACCTGTGTATAATTTGATTATAGAATTGGTTAGACAGAACAAAATGTTTTGATTATCAGATCTTTAATATCATCAAGTAATTGATCAACATTTTGATTCTATTTATAATTAAATATATACTTATTCTCTTAAAAGTTCAAAAACACTAGACATACTTCTTTTATGTCCAACATCCATTTTCTTTTCATCAGAATTAAATATGAAATTTGGATTATCTTTATTTATAGCATAATTAGTTAGATGCATACAAACATCATCCAAATTATTAGTATTTGGAGCAATATATGCTTAAGTGGCAAACCTTGCTAAACCTTCCTTATATAAATAAAGTCTAAGAGGATCACAACCGCAGATTAAAACATACATTCTTAAATCGAATTTCAATCCATCAATAAGAAGTGGTTTATGAATATATCTTTATGCAACATAATGTTCTGTAGGATTTATTTATTCAATACAACGAGTTAAAAAGATTCCTTTTTTTAATAAAACTGAATTTATACCTCTCCCTTAACATGATGCTTCAGGTTTCAATATAAATGTTTTAGCTTTACCAAATTATTATTTAAAATCATTATATTCACTTGGTAACATCCAAGTTCTAGGATAAAAATCATATTCTTCTGGAAATTGCTTCTGCATTTTGTTCAAATTTTTGCCTAAATGATTCTTACGAGCCAATGAATACATACCTGGAAAATGATTAATCTTTTAATGTGCTATTATAATTTATATCAAAAGTTTATTACATTGCATTTTAGCTAAAGTTTCTGGAAGTACAGCATTGTCAGTCCAACAAAAATCCCAATTGTTAATTTCTTAATAAGGAACATATTACAATTTAAATTTGTAAATCATTTTCCCTACAAATTTTACTACAGGATACTAAGTATCTATTTAATAATGTAAGAAATACCTGAAACATTCATTATTAAATTTTTATTTGTATTTTATAGTGATTTCTTTTTCTTCTTTTTATTTAACTCTTCATCACTTTCATATTCTTATGATTAATCATCATCTTCTTCTTCACTATCTTCAAAATCTCCATTAAATATTATCTCTTTTTCTTATTTCATATTTTATATACAGTTATTAAATATAATGACTATTATTAGATCAAACTAATGATATAAATATGTATTATATAAATATAAATATAAAATAATATAATTAATAAAGAATTCAAGAATGGCTTCTAATTCTAAAGAGCCTTTTATTGTTTACAAAAATTATAGATAATAGCAAAAAGAGGCAAAAAAAGAAGATCTCAAAGAGAAAATAGTTACAAATAAAATTAAAAAGCCTAAAAAAAATACAAGCCAATAACCAACTTAAAAAAAGATGATTGATCAAAATTTATTATATAAAGTTCTTCAGCAGCATAAACAACAATAATAAATACTTTAACAATTCATTCTTGATTAACGAATGCTTACAAATGCTTAAGATGATATTGATGTTGAAGAATTTTCACCAATTTATAAATTCGGCATACCAACTACACCATAGAATGTTGGATTGCAAAGAAGAATGAGCAGAGATGATGATGATTTCAAAATTTGATCATTTATTTTGCAATAGCATTCATTTCTATTCTAATTTTAAATATTATAAGTCTACATTTTGCATTTCAAGGTTTCCATTCCTAATTACTTATTTTATACTACATACCAAAATAAGAATTTGATTAATTTATGATTTATTATTAATTGATTGAATTAAGTAAACCATTACACATTAATTAATTTTATGTCATAACTTAGTTTATTAGATTAAATTTTATATATTAAAATTTATTTTAATTAGTGATAATTGCAATTCTGTTAATCAATTTCCAAGTTTTTTCCAATACATATTCTTATTCCTTTTCAATATCCAAAAAAAAATAAATTAATTCTCAAACAAAATAATAATTTTAATATATTATAATCACGAGACTGTAATGGAATTCATAATGGTTAATTAATTTTGATTGTTAATTGTGAGTCAGTTTATTAGATCAAAAATAAAGAGAAAAGATTTATTATACTAGAATAGCATTATAAAATCACTAAAAACTCCACTCACCAATCTACTACAGACTATCAATGTTGCGGTAATTATATAGTAATTTAGATAATGCCTAAATGTTTGAATAACTAAACTCAATTTTTCGATAACCATTCTAAACATCTTTATTTCTTATCTAATGTAAATTATTGTAATTACCTTCTGTAAATTGATTCTTTAAATATATTTAATATAACATGTTGAAATCTAATTCTTTTTTGTTTTATTTCTTTAACAATGTGTCTTCCGTGAAAGTGTTTTACGAAAATGGGGAATGTTCTGAATCATCATTGCTAGATTTATTTTAATCAGTTTGGATTTTTCTATTAAAAAAGATATCAAAGTCGAGTGTGAGAGATTTAGAAAGACGCTCAACTTCTAATTCTATTTGTTTTCTTTATTCTCTATTAAAGTCTTTTTAGATTAGATGTGGATGAGGTATTTAATTATATTGTTTGTAAATTTTTCGAAATTATTTTATAATAGGTATTTCTTTTTTCAGAGCAAATCGTTTTGAGGTCTATTTATGAGGAGATTCTGAAGGCTAATGAAGCATTTTTAAGTATATTAAATAAAATATAACTGATAATAGATCAAAAAACTGATTATGAATATGTATAAATTAGAATTATATTCAATACTCACTGGATTTTATCAATTTATACTATAATTATAATATATATAATCTAAAAATGAAATTTCTTAATAATAATTGTATTTTTTTAGATATCTATCTTATAAATCCTTATTATCAATTTTCTCTTTCTGTATTTTTTATTCGAGAAGTTATGAAACGCTATTTAAATTTTATCTGCTCTATAAAGAATTTCAAGATAACTTCTTTGTATAGATGTATATATTGATATTAGATTTGATATTTTTTCTAAATTCCATTAAGTTAAAAATGAATTATAGTTTAACAAATTTTATTTTTTTAACTTAATAAACAAAAATAAATGATATAAAAAAAGGCAATTCCTTTAAGATATTTAAAGAAAGAAAGAGCACTAATTATTTAAGTTTTGATGAGAAATTTCCTAAAAGTATTTTTTAAATCAAGAAAAAATATTTATTTAAATTTTTAAATTCTAAATATGAATGTCATGTTATTTCATCTCGAAATAATCTCTATATATTATTATTTCTCATTATCATAATTGATAATTATGATATTAAGATCAATTACATTTTATTCATTTAATACATTCTGGTATAAATTAGAAGAAACTGTATAAATAAAGTTATAATTAAGAAGAGGACTAAATAAAATATCATAAAAACAAAGTTTTCATATAAAAAATGAGCTATAAAATGTATAAATAAATATTTACACTATTTTAGTGTCCTGCAATCCTTTTTTGTTGACTGCAATTCAATATTGAAAATAAATAGAGAATTCTTAAAAAATTGTTGATAAATTGAATTATCTTAAATATAATTGATTCACGTTATAAAAAATATATAGAAAGATGTTGTGATTTATATGAAAGTAATATATGACTATGGATTGATGTAGAAGGATCCTTTCTTATCATTTGTTTTTAAATTGAGTCTTTAAAAATAATCATATTAATATTGATTGTCTTAAAAATAAATTTAAAGAAAAAAATTGAAAAGAAATAATTAATACATATAAGATTATTCGGATATACAAATAAAGACCCTAAATCAAAATTTTATAGGTGTGTATGAATTAAATAAGCCTATGTGTATAAAATGTTCTATTTAAAGAAAAATAGATTTTTATATTTAGAGTAAAACAATAAGATTTAAGCAAATAAGAAGAAATTTATAGGTTTTTCTTCCATTTTCTACATTCTAAATTGAAAGGATAAAAAATATTACTGTGATATTAAATATATTTGTAATTTAGAATACATCCTGATAAATGTCTATTTTAAAAATAATTTAAAATGGGAGTTAGGAAAAAAAAAAATTAAGATTCAAAATTTAATAAAAATAAATTTATTTTTTTAAAAGTTATAATGATGTTATTAATAGGAATTTTTGATGTTAATTTATTGATATATTCTTTTAAATAATATACTTAAATCAAGAAGTAGATAAAAATTTGAATGATTTATAAGAGATTTTAAATTAATTCTTGAATAATAAAGAGCACTTAAAAGGGGGATGCAAAAACAGTATGATAGATTGACAGTTATAGTGATTAATATTTTTAAATAATATCTTAATAGTAGTTAGTATTTATATTATAATATTAATTAAATTTAAAAAAAATGAAAAGAAAGCAAACAACTTCCAAGTATCATTTAAAATTTAACTTACAATAGATCAGCTTAAATAGCAAAATCTATTTATAAATAGAGTAAAGTCTCTGATTCAAGTTCATCAGAGAGAAGGTTTGGGAAATTTTGGAAACCCAATGAGGATTCTATATTAATAGAATTGCAGAATCGGCATAACGGAAACTGGAAATTAATTGCTGAGGGTATTCCAGGAAGAAATCTTAGTTAGTGTTAATAAAGATGGAAAAGAATTAACCCAAATAAAGTATATTTGAATCTATTTTTTGACTAAACTCCGAAAATAATGGACAGATTTTGAAGATCAAGAAGTTATAAGACTAGTTAATGAGTATGGTCGTAATTGGAAATAGATTGAAGGATTTATGGATGGTCGTTCAAGTAAATAGATAAGAGAAAGGTTCTTAAATAATTTGGATCCTGAAATAAATAAGCAAAAATTCACTTTATAAGAAGATCAAATAATTTTAGAACAATATCGAATATATGGTCCTAAGTGGTGCGAAATAGCTAAAATGTTAAATCGAAGACCAGTACAGTGAGGACCTATCATTAGGAAAACTAAGTGAAGAATCGTTTTTACTCTTATATAAAAAGAGTACATATGTTAGAGGAAAGATCGGATGATGATGACAATAATCAATCAATAGAATTAGAACAAGAGCAACCATAAAAAATAGTTCCATAATCTATGTTAAATGTTTCTTAGCCTTTTTATCAACCTTTAGAAACTATTTAGAGTTTAAAAGAAGAACATGATAATTCAAAAAACGACTCATTACTTATAATTCAAACACCTTCTCATCGTAAATAGCCATCCATTAATTTAGTTTAAGGTCGTTTTTTATCATTTATTTCTAGACTCATATGATTCTAAGTAATTTGCAGGAATGGAAGAATAAGATATTTCCCCTTTTAATCAACATAGAAAGATGTTAGAATATAGTCCAATTAATTTTTAGTATGCTCATCATCAACCCAATTTTACTATGATTTAGGAAGAGATCAAAGAATTAAAATGTTAAATTGATAATATTAACTTTGAATATCACATTTGAAATTAAATTTATGTATTTATTTTAAGAATAAGGCTTTATATTTAAATTTCTAAATTTTAGTCTGATTCTTTTAATAATATTTATTGTTTATTTATATAAGAAAAATTTTAATTAGGTTTATAAAACTCTGATCTTTACTTTTTATTATTAAAGATGCCAATTTTTAATATAATAATTAATTTATTTGAATTTTAAAGACTTAATAAAAAAAGAAAAAAATTTTCTTAATAATTAGTATATTCCAATTTTATAGTTTAAATTTATTACTAAAATACATGTATTTAAAATATTTGCATTTAAAGTCTAAAATCAAGTGACCTTTATTCAGTAATTGTAATAAATATATATATAAATTTAAAATCTAAAATGGGATAATGTAATAACTGTTAATCTTGTTAAAAACCAGATGGAAGAGAGCTGACAGTGGATTAATAAGTAAATAAAAAATATTTAGTATTAGGCATATAGAACTAGTTAATAATAAAGTTAAGTATGATTTATTTAAGTTATGATAGACAAGTAAATAAAGAGTTTCAAATTTGAGTGGGGATCATGGTAGTAAAAATAAAAAGATCAAAGCTGCAATATGTATATAAGCTCATTGGAGAGGATATATAGTTAGAAAAAAAAAATAAAGAAAATCAATTGGTACAAATGATATTGCAAGTGCTCCTCCTTTAGGATATAAATATTTTAGCAGTGATAAAGATTATGCTTAATAACATAGTAATTCAAAAACAAGAGAATAAAGACCTCCTTTTAAGTATAAAAGCGGTGCTATTTATGAAGGTGAATGGATTGGAAATTCAAGAGACGGATAAGGTTCATAATTATGGAATGATGGAGCAAAATTTGTAGGTTAATGGAAAAATAATATGGCTCATGGGAAAGGAAAGTTTTATCATGTAGATGGAGATATATTTGAAGGAACTTGGGTAGAAGATAAGGCTTGTGGTTTTGGTATATATACACATGCAAATGGAGCAAAATATGAAGGAGAATGGTTTAATGACTTATAACATGGATTTGGAGTAGAAACTTGTAATTTATAATTAGATTATGATTATAGGGGCAGATGGTTCTAAATATGAAGGACAGTATAATTAAGGGAAAAAGCATGGTAAAGGAAAGTATGTATGGAATGATGGAAGTTTTTATGATGGAGATTGGGATAACAATTAGATTAGTGGGAATGGAGTTTATTAATGGAGTGATGGTAGAAGATATGAAGGAGAATGGTTAAATAATAATATGCATGGTTAAGGACATTATACATGGCAAGATGGTAGATCTTATAAAGGAGGATATATAAATGATAAAAAACATGGATATGGTGTTTATACTTGGGCTGATGGTAAAAAATATGAAGGAGAATGGATTAGTGGAAAATAACATGGAAAAGGAAAGTATATTTTATTGGATGGATCAGTTAAGAGAGGAGAGTGGATAGAAGGTAAAAAAATTAAAAACATCTAAAATTGACTTATTTATTAATTTTAAATGTATATAATTATTCTCAAATCATATAAATTTATTATATTGCGAAGATAAAAATCAAATACCATTATCATAATCTTTATTTGTTTATCAATACTTTTAAATCTTCTGTTCTATCTATCTTATTTTAAGTATATTTGCCTTCCAAATAGTTCCTCAATATTTAAAATGATTATTCATCAAAAATATCTTAATCAGAATTCTCATTTTTATAGTTTATAATATATTTCTTACGATTATCGTTTTTATTTTAAAAAGCTGTTTACCTATCTTTTCTTTATAATATTTATTCAGCTATACTAAAATTATTTTATTAAGTCTCTATTTTGAATTCAAATTACTTTTTTTAGCCTGAGGTTGGAGATCTGAAAAATTATGATTAAAACTAATTTTTATTACCTAATGAGGTGGGAGATCTGGATAATTATATTTATTAATAATTTGGCTATGTTTATATGAAATCATTTTGGTTTTGAGTTTATATTTTTAGAGTTTCTTTTACAACTGATTATTTTTAAGAGGGTTAATTATTTTTTAAGGTTTAACAAATATCTTAAGAGAATGGATAATCATTAACGAGTTCAGGTTAAGTTATTTTGATGCTCCATATATGATTATTCTTTTAGTTAAACTTATTTTCATCATCAAAATCGAATTCTAATTTTTTTTAATTTCTATGATAATCATTCATTTCTATTCCATATTTTAAGTTAAACTATGTAAAATAAATATCTCTAACAATTTACAAATTGAATAAGTCAAGTATAATTGGGCTTACCTAATATTGATCCTCTTCTATTAGAAGATTTTAATCATTCAAAATTATTTTTTTTAAAGTTTATAAATCTTAAAGTTTAATTAATTTTTTGGCTATATATTCTAAAGTCATAATTTAACTACCTAAATAATAGTCTAGTGTATTTAAATTATTTCTTATTTGAAATATCTTTTCTTTGGAGTCTAGAATTTTATTAACTAATCTAATTCTATCAAAAATTTCTAATACTTTTATAAATAATTATGCAATATGTAGTTTCTATAATGAATAATTAATTCATTTAGATTTTTCGAGATGATTGGGTCATCCTAATCATACTCTTCATTTTATTAATACTCTTTTAACATTTAAGCTTCTTTCTAGTTGAGATTTTCTAATTCTTTCTAAACTTGGTTTGTACTTTCTGAAATTAACAGTTTACAAAGATCAATAAATTATTACATATAAAAATAAAATTAATATATGAATTTTCATTAAAAAGGAGAAATTATAATGTGAAATTTGTTTCAATAGTTAGTTTATTGAAGAATATACTATTTCAATGAAAAAATTTAAGAATTAAATTCTAAAGAAGGTTATTATATTGAATAGATGGTTACTAATGTTGTGGGCGGAAAGTGTGGATATTGTATTAACTGGATTCAAAAGGAGGAGGAAAAAATAATTGAGAAATTAAATTTTTGGAGATGAATAACTATATCAAATAGAAGGTTGATAAAGTAATCCTCATCAGATAAATAAAAATCGCCATTTTTTAAACAGTATCCTTATTATTAGTTTAAGATCGCTATTAATCCATTATTCTTACAAAAGTAACTTAGATTACTGTTTTTCGAAAGTTACAAGTCTTTATATAAAAAGAAAGTTAAAATTAGGCAATATACTACATAAGTATTCTTGAAACGCCTTTCAACAAAGAAAGTAATCATTGAAAAATATGCATATCTTATATTTGCAATAATTTGGTTATTATTTGATTATAACTAATTTTGATCATGAGAATTATTCAGAATTACATTCAAATATTTTTCCACATATTATACAATACCTACTAATTGTTTTTATTAATTTTGTAAATATATGTACAATAATAATAATTGATTACTCTTCTCTATATTAACTTTAGCTAATTGCTAAATCACATTAAGATTTCAATTGATGATAAGTATACATTAATATATAAATAATTTTGATATCAAAATTATTACTCTACTGGGTAGTTGCCTGTTAATTCTGTTATATTAGAAATAATTAATGTTGTGGCTTATTTTAAGTATTAGTCAAAAATCATTTTCTAATGTTACTGCCAAAGATATTATAATTTATTTTGAATTTATTTTTTTATGTATCCCTCTAAATTTTTTGAATCTTAAAAGTAAGTTTTTAAAATCTAATAATATTCATATTAAAAATTTATTTTCATTTTCTCTTCATACTCTTTTTGAATATTTTCTCCAAATATGATTTCCTCATAATTATCTCTATATAAACTTTAATGAAACTAATTTAAAAATCTTAATTCCTATATCAAATAATTTTATAATTGTTTTTGAGCTGTTTGATAAATTTATATTTTCTTATCTATCTTTTTTTATATAGAATACAATTCATAATCTTTCTATTCGAATTTTAAAGAATAATAATAATAATTTTGCCATATTAACTATTCTATAAATTCAACATAATTATTTTTCAATTGCTTTTTTTTAAATATCTAATTCACTTTATAAAAATATTCCAATCGAGATGGATTAATTAAATTAAATTTCATTTAATCATTATTAGTTTTATTATAATTTATGATTTTATCTCTTATATCTTTCAAATTCTTACATTAACTTAAGTTTTCTTCAAAATTGTTCATTTATATCAATTTATCTTTTATTAAATTTTTGATTATATAAAATATTTATTATTCATCAGTGTTGGTTTGAGGTTCATCATTTTAAAAGTTAAAAAAAATTATTTTAATATTTTAAATCTTTAAAAAAGGAACAGGATCTTTTGTACAAATTAAAATATTTTCTAAGCTTAATTAATTATGAACTAATTGTAGTGTTTTTAATTTTTCATATTCTTTTACTATCAATTCGATTATTTGAATAGATAAAGGATGTTTAAAATTATTTGATTAATCCTTTGAAATAAAATCAAGTAAAAACTTGAAGTTTAAGCAAATAATCGGATCAAATATTATATATGTGAATTAAGACAAAAACATCTTCGATTATATGATTTTTAAGTCTAGAGATTAATAATAATTCAGGATTTTATTATAACGATCTTTATTTTTATTAGACTATTTCGCAAAATAATCCATTCTTGCTTTATTTTTTATTTATTTTAAAATAAAAAATATAATAGAATTGCATAAAGTAATTAAAAAAACAACTAATTAATTATCTCTTTAGCGAAAAATGTTTAAATCATTATTTATTTCTACCTTTTAATATTCACGATATCAGACCAAATTTTACAAGATCCTCTAAATTTAAAAGAGCAAATTTTTTTCTGAATGTATTAATCTTAAATATAACTTTAAAAATAATAAAAATCATATATACTTAAATAAATCACAATCCTATTTATTGATAAAGTTCTTTAATAAAAATTTTCTTAATATAATGATGGATTTTTATAGTCAATTTAAGAAAAAAATTTATCTAATGAATTATTTCTCCTAAATTAGTTTAATAATGATTAATTTTAAGTTTGTTTGTTTACAAATAGCTTCGTGGGCTATTTTTATAAGTTTTAAGAATTTTTCAAAATTTGATTTTGCTTAAGGAGTTAAATTTATTTATTATTTATTTTACAAAATATTTTCTAATTATAGTGAAATTTGAGATTCGAATAATTGGCTCAATAAAAAGAGTTTATTATTTTATTCAAAAAACTTATATCATTTTATTAATGTTCTAGTTTCAAATAGTTTTTTATAAGACTTTTAAAGTCCAATTTCTTCTCTTAATATTAAAATAGCTTTCTTAGCACATATAAACCTATTGATAGAAAATATATTAAATGATTTAAAATTCTTCATCATATATAATGATGAATGTATGAAGAATCCTATTAGAAATCTATTAAACTCTCGATTAAATGATTTTCATTAATAACTAAAAATTGTCTTTTGAAATAAACTATTGGAAAATTTATTTTATATTTAGAAATCTAACATTTATAATATTTATTTAAAACTATTAACTTCTCATATTCTATTAATTAAATAAATGATTAATAAAGGAAATTATGTTAATTTATGATTCTCTAAAGTTTGACATGAATAATTTTACCCAAAAAAAGGACTTGTTTTAATTTTCAAAATGAATAATAAAAAATTTGAAATATTTTTATTTAAAGACAGATTATTTCAAAAAAGTTTGCTCATTAAATCGTATTGCAATTTTAATTCATGTTTATATTTTTTTTAATATTTTTATTCTGAAAAATAATAGATTCTTAATAAATAAATATTTATATTTTTTATGTAATGTTTTCAAGTGAAAATAAAATATAACCTAATGAAAAATCTTTAACATAAATTTAATTCTTAATCGCAGAAACAGAAAATAATATAAAACCAAATGGTTCAACTTTCAATATTCCAGCAAAAGCAAACCTATGAATTAATAAAAATAATAATAATAATAATAAAATTAATCTAAAAAAAAAACAGCTTATATTAACATAATTCTTAGTATCAAATTTAATTCAAATATCTGAATAATTTATAAGAAAAAGGATTTCTAAAACTCAGTATTTTTATGTAATAAATTTTACATTTTTGATTATTTATTATCTATATCTTTTTTCTATGAAGAATATTGTATTTTATAAAACCTCACTCTTGAAAAAACAAAATAATGAGTAAGAAAATAGATACTTATACTTGGTTGAAAATTATCTCATAATAAATAAGGTAAGGTCTATGATTTATTGGTCTAGAGAGAGAGTTTAAATTCGATTGATAGGAAATTTGATCTAACTTAAATGGACTATCAAATCAAATGGAATTATGAGTAGCATAGAAATATTATTTAGAAATAACATTATCAAAGAGATGATGGTGTATAACACAAAATAAAATCAAAGAATTGTATATTGTGAAAAACATGAAATTTTATAAGACTTATAGAACAAACTTAATGGAAAAGCTTACTATAGAAATTTTAAATAGTTTTACCAGAAATTAGAGGTAATTAAATCTCATAAAAATGTCGAAGTAATTTTCTTTAATCCTTTTTAGATTATGATATGTAAAAATTTATTAACAGAGGAGATTGTTATTGCTAAATAAGTGAAGTTCCCTAAAATTAAGCCTACGGATTTTGAATAAAATGTAATAAGTTTCTATTAAATTTAGTCTTTCGTAATGAATGAGGCTAAGATCTATATGAAATTATCTTATAATCCTCATTAATATCTTTTAGGAGCAAGCTAAATTTTCTTATATGAATAGTCAATTATATATATTATGCATCATTGCAAAGGTGGAACACTCTATGAATATCTAATGGAGAATGATTTAAATTTACCAGAATTAGTAACATAAGAAATGATGAAAAAATTGCTATAAGGAATTGATCATCTTCATAAACTTGGAATTATGCATAGAGATATAAAATTAGACAACATTATGTTAATGAGAAAAAACGATCCAAATTCAATAAAAATTATGGATTATGGATACTCATCATTTATTGATGAGGAGAAATTTTCTTATTAAAGATGTGGTACACCAGGATATATAGCTCCTGAAATTTTAAATATGAATCAATATAATGAATTATGTGATATATATAGTTTAGGGTGTGTGTTCCACGCTTTATTAACTGGAAAAAAACTATACCAGACACCTAAATCAACTAAAGCTTCAGAATTATTGATATTGAATAGAAATAGCATCATTTCATTGTCATAAATCTATAATCTCAATGCTCTGGAATTATTGTAATCGATGATATCTGTGGCTTAATCAAGGCCCAGTGCAGTAGTCTGTTTGCAGCATTCATATTTTGAAGAAGAATAGTTTTAGATAGAAGATCTATGCACATAGTAATTTATTATTATTATTGTAGATTAAGACAACTAGATTTTCCTTAACTCAAAAATCCATTTAGATCTTGAGCATTGAATACTTTTTCTTTGTTTATTCATATTTTTTAATTTTATGATTCAATACTAATCATCATATTTTATTTTAAATCATGATCACATTTAATTACAATTATTTTAATTAATTAAAATGCATATTTTAATAATTTTTAATAATTAATTTTCTTTAAATCCCTATTTAGATATTTATTACTCTGTAAATAATAACTTAGATCAATAAATTTTTAATTTAGTTTCTCAATTTATTTTAATCTTTCATTAATCAAAAATACTCTTTTTTAAAAAAAAGGAAAAAGATATTTTTAAAATTTAAAGATTTAAAATTTTTTGCAAAGTCTTTCTACCTATGTCTCCATATCATATTTTTAGGAATTTTAAATCTAAATGATGCTAATATTTTTTCATTCTGACTCAATAATTTTTCTGATTACAGTAAGTAAGAATATGCTTTTATTTTAGCTATCCTTTTATATTGAAATGCCCAAATCTAAATACATAGTTTAGTTATTAAAAGTGTGAATTTCAAACACTCTAATAAAGTAATTATTATTAGTAGAACATATTGGTAAATTATCAATAAAGTATAAATAATCTAACTAATCATATAATTAAAATAGAAAGATTTGAATTTATTTTTATTTATTTAAATAATTATGATTAAGTAAATTTCATTAAACCAATATTAATTACTCAAGGGATTATTTTATTTTTTAATAATAAATAAAATTCCTTTAATCTTAATAATATAAATAAATCAAAGTAGAATTTTTGAAAAAGAGTTAAAAATGACACAAAATGAATTCAACTCAACTAGATTGAATATTTTTTGGTATTTCTAAAGGTTCTTTTTCTAAAGATGAGCAATTAACTTATTGTGAATATCGACTACATCTTTGTTATTATGAATTGAAGTCTTGAATACATTTATTTTCAAGCTGAATACGTAATATAAAATATACTAAAGGTTCACTATTGACAAATTCCTTTACACTAAAAATATCATTTAAATATCTCTCTAATTAAATTTGTCTTTCTTGAATTTCTTCTGGATTATCGCATGTTTATCCAATAATTTTTCTTTTAGGAAAAGAAGGAATTTAATTTTTGAATTGTTTTTTTTCCAATAAAGAATGATAATCTTTGAGTTAACTGTATCGAGTATTAAATAAGTACTTTACAATCTTTTTTTAGTCATATAAAGTAATATAATATAAAACAAAGTCTTGCTGTTTCACATAATCATCAAATTAAAAATAAAATCTTTAATTATATCCGTTTGTTTTTTTGGGTTAAGATTTAGTTGGAGAAGAATTTGAATCGTGGCGTTATAAATATTATAGCTTTAATTTCTACATTTATGGCCAACAAACATCTTTAGTATATTGATGGTTTATATTTATTTGCATAATTGATTCCTCTAATGTCTCATCCTTTGGTTATAAATCTCTTATAAATTAAAATGTGCATAGCATCTAAATATTAAGGATGGTTTCCAAGTATTACTATAATTATAGCCCCTAAGAATCGATTTTAACTATTACTCTTGTGATTATATCTGATTCAGAATGTTTAGTTCTTCCAAATAATTTTTTTTTTGGAAAATTTGGGAGATTTAATTTAAGCTTGAATTCATGATTCTTTTTTAAAAGTTAATCATTTAATGCTCGTAAATCTGAGTATCTTTTATAAATCACTTTAGAATGATGCAATCCATTGATAGTGATTTTATAAAAAATAACATCACTTCTTGTTTCATAGCCAGATATGGTTACCAAATACTTCATCATAATAGCAAATAGAGATTTAAAATAATATCAATAAAATAAATATTAGTTAATAAGTTTATATAAATTAAATGGGGACAATATATTTTATAAATTAAATTGAAAGCATTCAGTTAAACTAAATGTTACTCAATCTATAAGAATTTTGGCATTGGCTATTGATAAAGGTACAAAATTATATAGAAATATTTAAAATAATGAAGTCATTTATTTTTTGGTTTAAAAGTATTGGATAATTTAGTATATTAACCAGGAATCCAGAAAGAACTAAATTCCATATCTAAAGACGGATGGAGAAATTTAATAATTTCATTTCTGGTCATGGATGATTGAGGTGATTGAAAAGTTTATTATACTTTCTCGGTTTATTATAATTTAAAACTTTTGTGTTTTTAATTTTATTGTAATCTTTTAGTCAATTAAAGAGATTAATGAAAACGATAAGGAGATATGAAATTTTAAGATGTAAATATTTATTAAGATTTTTTTACAGCAAATCCACTATGTTTAAATGATTTTTATTAAGAACGTTCGGGTGAGCTAGGTGCTGATCGATAAAGCAATTCAATTTTAAGGTTTCTTGTAGCTTTGAATTTATTTTTACCAATATAAACACCATTTGATTATTCTTAAATTTTTGCTCCTCCTTTAATTTTATCAACAGTAGTTTTGACATAATTTTCAATGATTTAAGTAGTGGTCTCATATTTAATTGAAATATCAAATAAGGTTGCTATAATATATGAGCCATATTCTATAATTATAGGACCTTTATCAGATTCAGCTAAAATGGTAAAAGCCCTTTCAATAGAAGGAAAAGAAAATGAATGAACATCCCACTTAGAAGATGTAGTAGCTACAAAAGATTAACTCTTAAGTCCTTCGAAAATGTAATGATTAATATGAGAAGATTTTATATGTACAATAGTTTCGTTGCTTTTGCTAGCATAAACTTCTATATTTTTAAATGGACGATAAATAGGGGCTTTTAAGATGTACTTTCCCAATTTTTAATACTCTTGAGCTGATTTATTATTATGTAATCCTGCATTGCTTTTAGGTTGCCATGTTTTTGTATCAGGATGATAAACAAAGATATCTCCAGTACTCTTTTCAATAAAATACTTTTGAGGATGCAATTCATCATTTGTAAAATAAACAGTTCTATCAAAGTTAGAAGCAGAAAGAAACACTAAGCCCATCATTCCACAACCACATGCAAATAAATATTTATTGATTTTGATGCACATTCTTTAAAGAACTTAAATTTTTTCCATTTACTGTGACCATGGTAATGTATTTCCACTACCTGCAACAAATATAATATCAAAGGCATTAAATGCTCTTATTATTATTATATTTTTACTAAACAGCATTTTAATTCACATAGGAGCTTTGAATCTCATACAAAAAATCAGAAATTGAAGAGAAATCTCTAACTATATATTCCATTTCTTAGTCTGGTACTTCAGACTATTCGTATCATCAATTTTACATAATTAATAAAGGCTTTTTAAACTATATAACGGAAATCTAAGAAGGATTTTAATCCTTCAGGTGTTGGAGGAAATCCATTAACTAATAATATTTTCATATATAAAATTATCTATTATTTTTATATCAATAAAATTAAATATAAAACAATTACAATATGAAAGATCAATATTTTAATATATAAAACCTCAATACTTTTTTTTGTGATGATGTTTCTTCTTCTTTTTATTTCTACTTCTGCTTCTAGAACTTGAGCTTGAACTGGAACTAGAACTAGAACTTGAACTAGAATGTAGACGAGCCAATTTCATCTCCTCTTATTTCTTTTTGAATTCCTAGATCTTATAATATGTAGTTTCATTTAAATTAGGTCTTCCCATTTAAATAACAAAATCTGAATTCTAAGTAACTTAACATTAAACTTTTTAAATCTCTAAATTACAAGGTAATTTTAAATCAATCACAGATTATTCACTTTACATCATTATACAATACTTTTATTCACTATATTATATAGATTTATATAATTACCTAATTTAATGAAATAGCACACCTCCTATTGTATTCATATGAACATAAACTTAAGATAAATTTACTTTTCCATTTAGTATTACTTAAAAAGGTTTCAAAACTTCATTAAAAGGATCTGTTCGCTTTTTCTTTTAAAAACAAAGTAGAGATATATTTTTTAATACTAATGGCAATTTCTTCAAAATTTATTGACATGGAATCCTCTCAACTTGCAATTCTAAATATTCATAAGTAATATCTCCAATCTTTTCAGATCGAAATATTCCTTCAGGTCGTACCACTAAATCATAGATTTACTTTATTTCAGATATGCATTCCTCTAAAGTAAATTCTTTTGGAATCCCAAAAATATATAACTATTCCTTTTTTATATTATCTAAATTGGTGATATTTATACAATTATATGTTGGAACGTATTATGAAGGCTTCTCTTTTTCACGAGATAATTCTTTCTACTGAGACTTACGAAAATCATTTGATTATTCTTTCATCATAAATCCTTGTTCTTTCAACATTTCAGTATACACTTTAGATAAGATGGGAGTAAGCTTATCTTTTGTTTTAACGGAAACTTTCCCTTAATAAACTTTTAGTGCATCTTCATCATATTTGAATCCCACTGCTACATCAATTGTTTGTGTTTGCTTATTTATTGAACTTATTTGTAACAAATCGCATGGACCCTCTTTTAGAAAGAGAGATTCTTACAGCCTTTTATATGCGTCCATGTAAATAAAATAAAAATTCATCTTCTTTCAATCCTCCAATGTACAAATCCTTGAAATAAAAATGTATCCTTATTTCAGATTATCTTTCTTCCTTGTATTTGTCGCATTGGTTAACATAGATCTTTTTCTCAGGAGATGAAGATGAAGATGATGATGACGATGAAGATGAACTATTCTTTCTTCTCTTAGACATTAATTTAAAATAAATTATATATAATTTCTTAGTAATAATTTCTTTTTTTTATTTCTCACCTGTTCTGTTCATGTACAAACTATTTAATTATATGTAATATAAATTCAATTCAATAATCTCATTGCCTACTTTTCTTTACATTGTTCTACAATTTTAAAAAAAATTCATCATTTATATTTATTATTTTGTTCCAAATTAAAAAATTTCATCATTCTCATATTGTTATTTTCTAAATTTACAAGTTTTACTAAAATTTTATTATTTATTAAAATTATACAAAAAATAGATAAATATAATTATTCACCATTACTTGGAAATATAGAGTATATTAAATTTTAGAAATTTTGAATATTTGAAATTAAATTCTTCCTAAAATAAACTTAATATAATATTTCAATAATAAAACTTTTGAATTTTGAATTTAATTATAATAAAAATAAAAGTTGGTATGAGGAGGAAGCAAATAATTGATTTAGAAATAGTTGTTATGTTATTTTTCTCATTTCACTTACCATACATTTACAATGTTGAATAAAAAAAGTAATTTTTTAATCAAACAATTAAGTTATTCTGAAAAAGATAGAAAATATTAATAATTTGACAAAAATGTATAAATATTTTTAGATTTGTATATATGTATATACAATCATTAATATATGATCAATTAAAGAGATTGATAGAATAAACTATAAGATAAATAAAAGTTGAATATTAAGAAGAAAAAGAGATTAATTGAATGGAAATGAGCAAAATGAATAAATAATAAGGTTTGATAAAAAAGTCTGATATAATCCAAAATTAGGAATGAAAATGAAATAATTTATTTAATAATTTTTTTAATGAGTTCTTCATCTAGTTCTTCTTCTTCAAGATCCTCCTCAAGATCATCTTCATCAAGTTCATCATCTTCANCTTATTTATTGAACTTATTTGTAACAAATCGCATGGACCCTCTTTTAGAAAGAGAGATTCTTACAGCCTTTTATATGCGTCCATGTAAATAAAATAAAAATTCATCTTCTTTCAATCCTCCAATGTACAAATCCTTGAAATAAAAATGTATCCTTATTTCAGATTATCTTTCTTCCTTGTATTTGTCGCATTGGTTAACATAGATCTTTTTCTCAGGAGATGAAGATGAAGATGATGATGACGATGAAGATGAACTATTCTTTCTTCTCTTAGACATTAATTTAAAATAAATTATATATAATTTCTTAGTAATAATTTCTTTTTTTTATTTCTCACCTGTTCTGTTCATGTACAAACTATTTAATTATATGTAATATAAATTCAATTCAATAATCTCATTGCCTACTTTTCTTTACATTGTTCTACAATTTTAAAAAAAATTCATCATTTATATTTATTATTTTGTTCCAAATTAAAAAATTTCATCATTCTCATATTGTTATTTTCTAAATTTACAAGTTTTACTAAAATTTTATTATTTATTAAAATTATACAAAAAATAGATAAATATAATTATTCACCATTACTTGGAAATATAGAGTATATTAAATTTTAGAAATTTTGAATATTTGAAATTAAATTCTTCCTAAAATAAACTTAATATAATATTTCAATAATAAAACTTTTGAATTTTGAATTTAATTATAATAAAAATAAAAGTTGGTATGAGGAGGAAGCAAATAATTGATTTAGAAATAGTTGTTATGTTATTTTTCTCATTTCACTTACCATACATTTACAATGTTGAATAAAAAAAGTAATTTTTTAATCAAACAATTAAGTTATTCTGAAAAAGATAGAAAATATTAATAATTTGACAAAAATGTATAAATATTTTTAGATTTGTATATATGTATATACAATCATTAATATATGATCAATTAAAGAGATTGATAGAATAAACTATAAGATAAATAAAAGTTGAATATTAAGAAGAAAAAGAGATTAATTGAATGGAAATGAGCAAAATGAATAAATAATAAGGTTTGATAAAAAAGTCTGATATAATCCAAAATTAGGAATGAAAATGAAATAATTTATTTAATAATTTTTTTAATGAGTTCTTCATCTAGTTCTTCTTCTTCAAGATCCTCCTCAAGATCATCTTCATCAAGTTCATCATCTTCATCAAGATACTCTCATAAAAAGTAGAGAAGAAAAAACAAATAAAAATAAAAAGAGGATTAAGATGCTGGGCATTTTGAATATAAAATTGGGATGAAGATAAAAAATGGATAATTTATTATTACACGATTTTTAGGAGATGGCACCTTTGGTCGTGTATTGGAAGTGTAAAATAGTAGTAATTATTATGCCATGAAAGTAATATTATTTGGATTTAAAAGTGTATAAGGGCTGTAGAAAGGTACATAGAATCGGCAAAAATAGAAACTAAAATATTATGGTACATTTAAGAAAAGGATAAAAATGGATCATACAATATAGTAAGACTGTTTACTTCATTTGAAAGATATGATAATTATTTCATGGTTTTCGAAAGGGTATCTCTAAAATAATCATTAAGTTAGGGAAATCATTATATGATATAATAAAATAGAACAACTACATAGGTTTTCCATTGAAATATGTGTAAGCATTTGCCAAATAGATAATTATTTCTGTTGCTTTTCTTCATCAAAACTAGCTCACTCACACAGACCTGAAACCAGAAAACATCTTAACTACTAATTGTGAATATAAATAGATTCCATTTAAAGGAAGACAGTATTGTTTATATTATATAAATTAGAATCTGGGTTCCTGAAAGAGAAATTCTTAAAATAATAGATCTTGGAGGAGCTACTTTTGATAATGAATATCATAGCACTGTTATAAATACTAGATAATATCGTGCTCCTGAAGTTATTATGGGATTTTAAAAATGGAATGAAAATAGTGATATTTGGTGTATTGCTTGTGTATTACTTGAATTATATACAGGTATTATATTCATATTTATCATTTAGGAGAATTATATTTCTAAAATAAAGATGATTTAGAACATATTGCCATGATTGAAAAAGCTATTGGACCTATGAATTACCATCATTTTAAAAATTCCAAATTTAAAACATACTTCAATTATGATTAAAAGTACACTTATTGAAATTAGAGGTACTTTGATTGGCATCGATCCTATTTTAAATGGAATTAAGTAGCACCTAGTGATTCTGCTATTGAAAGGGTTAAGAAATTCAAATCTTTCGAAGAATTAATCCCAGCTAAACATTTCCACTTTTTTGATTTAATTAGAAAAATGCTCCGAATTGATCCTTAAGAAAGAGAGCCTTTAAAAAAACTTATTCATCATCCATTTTTTAATCAGGTATACCTAGATTGATTATTATTATCTAAATAAATTGTTCACCTTTTATTCATCATCTCTTATTCATATTTTTTTAAACCTTTTAATTTAGTTTGATATTTTAAATTAATGTAAAAAAAATTAAAAACTTATGAACTAGAATTTTATGATGATGTCCTTGAAAAAAATGTTTATTTATGTCCAATTAACAAATCTCATACACTGTAATCCTTAGATTAGTTCATTTAACATTTACTTGTGTGTAAAGAAAGTTCTACTTATCAAATCAAGAAATACATATGTAGATTTAACTAATTTCATTGGTTCAATACTTCTAAAGTAATTTTACAAATTATCACAAAGGATAGAATTATTCATGAATTCTTTTATTGTGAAGATAAAGAAATCGTTATGCCTTAAAATGAAGTGATAATTAATCAAATGAATGAAGTATTCTTACCATTAAATGGAGATCATAGTTTTCAACTAAAATAGTATTTTAAAAAAGGCAATTCATAAGCTAGACCTAATTTTAGGAACTTTATCTCAGAATTTTAAAAAAAAGATCCAGAAAAAGAATCCTCTGTTAAAAGAATCAAAATTAATTAATGAAATTGATTATAATTTATATAATCTAAATTTTTTAAATATTTTTCATAAATAAATTGAGCCAATTAATTTTTAATATTCCTTTATGAATGTGATCATAATGAAAATACTATTCTGGAGAAAATTAGAATTTTCTATAAATCTTTATACTTCTATAATAAATTACTAACAATTTCTTATTACTATTCCTTTTAATTAAATAAATCTTAGGTTTTTATCCAGAAAAACCAATCAACTTTTAATTAAATAATTTAGTCTTAACTGAAACTAATAAACAAATAAAATTAAGTAAAATTTAGGTCTATATTTTAAAAAAATTACTTTTATCTATACATCAATAAAATAGTCTGAATATAGCTTGTATTTACAAAGTCAATATATATAATATGATCTTTAACTTTATTCTAAATTAAATAGTAAAAGGAGTACAAATATTTGATAAAATTACTTTTAATTAGATTTTTTGGAGCAAAAAATTCAAAAGATACAAAAATCTGGATCAAAAAAAAATATATATAATAAATTTTGTTAAATATTTAGAATCTTATTAATTGAAATATTTAGGGAAAAATAGTATTAATTTTCTAAATATTTAGTTGATTCGATTATTTTAATTAAAAAAAATCAAAGCCAAGTTTCTTACATTTGAGTATTGATTTGCTGCCAAACAGATAAAACTGTTTACATCATTTTATTAAAATGCTTATTGTATTAATCGGTAAATGTTTCGTATTCATTTTTAAAGTTTTCTACAAATTTACTCATATTTTTCTAATGTTCATTCAATTATGTTTAGATCAATGCTTATTATTCAGGCTTTTTTACTTAATAAAATATAATACAGTATATTTAGCACTTGTTAAAGCAGCTGCATGATCAGTTATCAATAATTGTAAATCTGCCCTGTATTTTACATTATTTAGAACTACTTCCATGTCTAATAAGTATTACTAGCCTAATTTTCAATATATTATTACATCAATCATGTAAATAATTGGGATTACACTTTCAAAAGAATCTCTTAATGCTAAAGAAATAGTTTCGCATTTAGAATTCATATGTTCTTTATATCCAATATCATTCTAAATTTCATCAAATAGAGTAGATAATTTCATAAACTATTTGCTCTGTTCAAATTTATTTAGAAATGTCTTTTCTAATTAATCTCTAATGTTCTTAATTTTAACTTTTTATATATTGATTTCTTAAACAGCAATTTAACAATACTTTTCCATTTCATTGTCATTGTTTTATGAGTCTGATAATAATTAATAAATAAAAATACTAAAAAAAATGTTTCCAATTTTTCCAAGTGCATTTACAACCATATTCTTACTGACATTTATCAATAATTTCTGTTATTTTTATGCTTGATAATTTTAAACTAGTTTTCTAAAGTCTTAATCTTAAGATGTCATAAATTTTTCAATGATTTCACAATCCTTAAGTTAAGTATGATTAAGAATTTTTCTTAAGAATTCTTCAAGACCTTTTTATCTTTATGATCTAATAGAATTGGTATATCCGGTTATATTGAATTTAGCGAATAAATTTTTTTGAGGTATAGAAGGGATAATAATACCTGGAAAGTTTTCAACAAGCTCTTCGAAAAGCCATTCAAAATCAGAATATTATCTTATAACAAGTGCTTTATCATTTTCATCAATATAACTTTCAATTTCATAATAAACAGTCTCATATTTTAATAATTACTAATTGATTTCCACATTTTTAAAACAAAATTTTCTTTCTAAAGCTTTATTTATCTTTTTTGATAGAGGAGGTAACTAATTAAAATTTAAACAAAATACTTAGACAGGCTGAATCTTTGGTTTAGTTATTTATGTGCTTTCATATGGTTTAGTATCTATTGAAACTGAGTCCTGTTCTTTAGGTGGAATAACAAATTCATCCAGTCCTGAATGGTATATGTTTTGTTAACTATATTGAGTATCATTTTTTTCCATTTAAAATTCATCACTAGAATCTAAAATTTCAACATCATCCATCTTTTTAACTGTTTAAAGTTAATTTAGGAATTTTTGATAATCACATTGTGGTTATTCTTCGTCTGACATCTTATAATTATAATAATAAAATTAAAATATATAATGTAAAAAGTTAAATAGCAATAATATTACAATCTTTAACAACATTAATTTGAGATTGTATTTCAATTTTTTAAAAAAGCCCAACAGATATAATCAAGATCAATCCCCACATATTTAAATTATTTCGATAATTTATTTATTATAATATAATCTTATTTCAATAAGCGTAATACCTGATAAAGTTATTACTCTTATTTTACAAAAACAGATATTAGTGATAAATAATTACTAAAACATTTTTATTTTAGTGCTGGTCAAATCATTTCAGTCTATAAAAAAGTAAGATCAAATGATATAAAAGGAACGTTTTTGGCATTTACTCTTTTATTAATTTAAAGTTGGAATAAGTATTTAAATCAATCAAATTAATTTCAAACATAATTGTCACATGATGTTCGATAAATTTGAAATAGAATAATTAAATAATTATTATTACATACTTAAACCTTTAAAAAAATTATTTTGCATTATAATTCACTGAATATCACCTATTTATTTAAGAATATATTAAAAAATAAAAATGATAAGTATCCCCATAAATTACATCATTGTTAAAAAACATATTGATAAAAATTTAATCCAATTATATAAAAATCTGGTTTAAATAAATTTATGAACAGAAGTTTAAGTTTAAGATGTGGTATAAAAATAAATACCAAATTTAACATATAATAAAATAAAGATTAGAAGTCTTACTAATTTTTATCACATAAGATGATTGTAATTTATAATAAATCGAAAAAAGATTTTCAGAAAATTAATTTTAATATTCTTTCCAAGTTTTTTTAAGGCTTTTAGGGTTTATCAAAGATCTATTTGAAGTATTTCTCAACTATATATATCATCTTAGATATTTTAAATTTTATTACTGTATACCCTGCTTCTAATAACAAGGAATCAACAAAATTAAATCTTTTGAATTAAATTGGTATCCCTAAATTTTTATATAAATATTTTAACTTAATTTATAGATTAATCCAAATAACTTCATTATTTTAAAGGAGAATTTTTATTCTATTTACAATAAATTTTTTCATTTGATTTATATTTAAGAAGATAAAAATTAATTAAAGATATTTTATATAATTTTTATGTTCAAAGAAACCCATCTATGATTATGGAGATATATATATTTATAGAATGATAGATTAAAAAATTAATTTAGAATTGATTTTCATGATATTGGTAGAAGTATAAACAATTAAAAAAAATAAATATGTAAATTAATAAATTTATAATTATTTATATTTATATTAATGTCAATCATCTAATTGTGTAAGTAAAGCAACACCTCTTTTAACCCAGAATCTCTCAGGTTTAGAAGTATACAGCCTTACGTACATCACAAAGTTAGTAGAATGACCAGTTGTTGACAACACTCCTCTTCTAGCACTTGTTTTGTAAAGCGGACAATTATAAGTAGGAGGAGGATTTATTTAGGAAATATGCATTGGACATAATTAAATAGTTGGACATTTAGTGAATAATACCTATTTTATTAATAATATTATACTTTTGGATCTGATTCATCAAGCTCCATAATATTGAAATTCCATTTAGCACCTTCTAAGTATAAACCCCAAACATAAGCACCATCATCTGGTCTTGATTAAATATGCTCATCTATAGATTAATCCATAATCTAAAATTATATTATAGGTTTACTTTATATTCAAATTTAATTTCATCAATAGGAATTACATATTTTCTTGCAAAATTTTATAGAACACCAGTAAGATAACTTTAGGTAAAGAAAAATCCAGATAACCAGTAATTATAAGGAATTCCATTATCTAGCCATTTTTAGAAGAAGGTCAATCTTGCTTTCAAATCAATAACATAACTTCCTAGTGGTTTTAATGATGGATAAGATTTTTCCATCCAAAGATCAGGTACTTTTCCATCAAATAATTATCTACTAGCTCTTTCAAGTTATGGACTCATTAAGATCTTACCCATAAGTGCCAATTTTAGATCATCCATACTTTTTCTAATAATATTAATCAATTTATTAAATCTGGTCAATTCTTATGTGAGCACAGTATTCATGGATTCTTTTGGATTGAATGGATATTTTTCAGTAGCTTGTTCATAATTAAATTCTTCTGGGAAATCCGTCATAATAGTTTTAACTAATTATTCAAGTACTTATTCAAAAGATTATCCACTAGAACTACCACCTTGAGCAGAACATAATAATAATGATTCTAAAATAAGATTTGTTTCATTCATATCTTTAGTGATATCTGCATTAGGATGGAAACCAAATATTTAAGGTGGAGTCAAAAGGGGAAGCTATTTGATATGTTCTAAATATTCTTCTCTTGTTTCATAATGAGGTGCATTATATTCTTCATAACCAAAGTTATAATTCTAGCTTTCATCTATAACTTAAGGACAATAATAATCTTCAAGTAGAATTTTAATAAGATTTCTATCCTTATCATCAGTAACTCTACCACCATAATTACATTCAGCAGTTAAATATCTCAAAGCCTCAAAAGGTACATAATCATTTTCATCTAAGAACATTCTTAGTTACCTAACACATATACGTAAATCAGATTCATTGAATTCATAAGGAATATTCCATCCAAGAGGACCATATTTTCGACGCTCTTAAATAACAGCATGGAAGAAGCATAAACCAAATAATAATCTTTTGAACCATTCAGGTTTATTACATCCAGTAAAGAACTCATCATTTGATATAGGATCAGTTAAATAGGATCCTTATAAATTAGCTTTCAATCCTTTTGGAGGTTCATTGGTCATCTTAATACCGGCTTATAAAATAGCAGTAGGGAATTAAGGACTTGGATAACTAGTTAACCATAATCTGAATTCAGGATGAGTTTACTTTGGATCTGGTGATAATTCTTCACATATCTTTTCTAATGTATTCATCCAAGAGACTGCCAAATGACAATTTTATAATACAACCCAACTTCCATTTATTACACCTTCAGATATCAATTTCTATGCTAATGGACCTTAACCTTAACCCAATGAAATTTATGCAAATGATTTATTCTTCGAATTTGCGAAAACACTTAATGAAGCAAATGGATCTGATCCAGGAGATAAAACAAAAATTAATGGTGTTACTGAAGAACTATCTTCATATATCTCAGCTAAGTTGAAAGCTGGTGGGAAAATAAATTCTTCTCCCAAATATCCATGAACAAATATTTAAATAGCTGGAATCAATTTGTCTGGTCTTATACATCTCAAAACACATAACTTAATTAATGGATTTGTGTATTTAACTTATAATTCACCAGGTAAATCTTCAGATTATGGTTATAATGAATCATATATTCTTTTGAATCCCTTTAAATATTCATCCTTATAGAAGTATTCATGAAATCCTTAAGTTGATGGCAATAAACTTAATCTTGTAATTTCACCCCAATTTTTAGGTAATACCCAATCAGTTTTTGGTTAATCTGGCATTTTGTCTTATAATGACAATCCTCCAGTCATTAAAAATCTAAAAGATTCTTAATCTAATTATTTACGGAATTCCATAACTCTTGTTGCCAACAGGAATGAAAATAATAGTTTATCTTTCTCAAATAATGATCTACAAATGTTTCTATACAATGAAAGAAGGAAATAGTTTTTAAGATTCTCTAATCTTATTCCTATATTATCTGATTTATCTGATTTTACAATTGATTGAGTGAAGAGATCGATAAAATAAACAAGAGAATATTGGTACATTGGATCAATATTATTAAGATCTGAAATTACAAAGAATAAGCAAGAAGCTTATTATGCAACAGAGACGTATTCTTATCTAGCTGAATCGATATTTTTCTCGGTCTATTCAGCAATAATTTATTTTTCACTAATTTCATTTGATTTTAATTTAGATGCTGTTAAGATCTCTATTGCAGTTTCATCTGTTAAAATATTTTTATTTCCAGATAACACTTCCAATATCTTTTATTCAATTTCAGCTAATTACTTTTTATTGCTAGCTCCTTCCATAATAAGTCTTTCCTTTTCTCTTTCTAGATCAGGTCTCTCTTTTTTCACCAAAATACCCAATAATTGATCACTTAATCCTTCATATGTAATCATAAAGTTCAACAAAGTTACTTTAGTAGAGATTTCAGGAAGATAATGAGGATTTCTCAATTTAGTAGTTATATAAAATTAGAATTGATTTGAATATTCAATAGTGTTTTCTCCTAATTTGATATAAGATGTATTTCCTTTAGTAAATACTTATTTTAAGAGAATAGGAGTGAGAGAAGCATCTAATTCTTCAAGAACATTTTCTAATAAAACTGGTTTTCCAAATTAAATAGCATTTTCTAATTATCTTAAGAAATCAGAATCTGATAATTTAATAATAGCAATTTTTCTAGCTTATTCCATCTTCTTAATCCATTTATTAGCTTGTCCTTATGGATCAATACAAAGCGGCCATCTTCTTGCCTTAAATAGTATAATACTGTTTTCAATGGAGAATTAATCAGAAGGCAAACCATCAATATTCCAAGCTCTAATTTTAACTGGTTCTCCTAAAACAGTAAGTAATGAAAAGATTTAAGAAGAAGGAATGCTTTTTTCAACACATTTTGCTACCCATTCTTTAACAATTTCAATTCTAAATGCTTAAGTAAAAGCTCCTGAATATGCAATCATTCCTGCCGATGTTAATACATCTCCTGTCAAAGTAACATAATTAGCTTCTAGTTATTCAGCGAAGGCTCCCCATCTCCCTTTTTCTCCACCTAAAGATTCAATGAGTTTTTTAGCTCTTTCTAATTATTTTGAACATTCTTCATATTCATTTTCCAATCTATTCTTATTATCTATTGTTTATTGTAATTCTCTATTTAATTTACTAACTTTGTCATTAGCATCATTTAATTCTTTTTATTTAACAGCTAATTTAGCATTCAAACCATCCACTTATGCTTATGATTCAGCTAAAGCAATCTTCTTAGGTTTAACCTTCTTATTAACAAAATAAAAATTGTAAATACCATTTATCCACATCATAATAACTTTACATGCAGGTGATGCATTTTCAGCTGCAGATAATTCCAATGAATCCTTATATTCAGGATCTTACAAATACTTACCCAAATTTACTATAACTTTTTCTTCAACAGTATCTGTATTAAAACTAACCATATCTTCTAGAAGTGTAGATCTTCCAAGTACTTTTAATGAAGCAGACCACCAATCTGTAACCAATCTAATACCATCTTTATCCTTAGTCTTTTCGGTTGGATTTGGATACAACAAGAGACACAATGCTCTTAAGATATTTCTGATTGTATTTGAAGGAGCTTTCATTTATTTTAAAAATTCAATCTACTTTTTATCTAAAACATTAAGAGCATCTTAAGCAGCTTTAAGAGCAGGCATTGCTTCAGATAATTCAGCTTCACATTCTTCTTTAATTGCATTAGCCTTATCTACAGCTTCTTGCACTACAGCTTCCTCTGATTGAATACCTGCTTTAAGACTATCAGCTTGAACTTTTTCTTTTTGTACTTCATCCATTTTTATTTTTGTTTTTTCAGCAGCATCTTTTAATTGAGGCTACAATTAAATCAAATTAGTTTTCATCCCTTCTACATTATTTTCAGTTGTTGTAATTTTACTTAAACCATTTCTATATTTATTTATTTAAGCTGTGACTTCATTTCTCTTTTCACCCAATAATGCTTTGAATGTTACTATCAATTCCAAGTAACTTGTTGGAGTAACATAATATTTACGTTTTAAATCATCATAAAATTTTTTAGCCCAATGAATAGTACTTTGATGGAAGAATTATACCATATCAATACATTCTTACTTTATTCTATCATCCATTTCAACTGGTTTAAGGAATCTAGTAGCTACACTAACTAATGCATCCTATGGCCATTCATTAAACCAATCAATAGTACAACAATTAACCAATGATGGAAACATTCTTACTCTTGTTCTAAAAGCATCACCAATAGGAGACATACATAAAACAATATGTAGATTTTTTTTTACTCTTTCTAAGAAAAAGGCATACAATTAATTCAAAGTAGCTTCTCCTTCTTTATTAATTGATTAATATGCAGGTCTAACCATTTCAGTTACTTCAGTTTTCTCTTCAGTTGGGAAAATGTTTGGAACTTCAGAAGTATTTAATAAATTATTAACATCTTCAACAAAAGATTCTAATTTTATTTAATTATCAGTAAACAAAAATGTAGAAGCCTCATTCTTACCTCCTGATTATTTTAACAATTTTTTAATATCTTCATGCCATTCTGTTTTCCCATAAGATTTAGAAATTTCAATTTAAACAACTTTGAAATCTCCAATAGAAGATGCTAATCTTGCCAATGATTATCTACCTGAACCACCTACTCCAACAAGTAATGCATTACCACCTGGTTATTTCATTATACGTGTAATGACTAATAAATGCTCAATAGCAAATTAAAACAATACTAAATCCATTGGTTTATCACTTAAATCATTATAATTTTATAATTATTAATCTACAGCAGTAGCTAATTTAACCTAATCAACAACTTCTTCATAAAATCTTTTTGGAGCTCCCATAGGAGTCATTACATCAGTAAAAATAAGTCCTCTAATTTCATCCAATTAATCAATTTTATTATCTTTCTTACCCTCAGCATCAGGTTTATCTAAATGTTCAAATATTGTATCAAAATTCAATCCAAATGATTTTCTCATAATCTCTCTTACTGATCTCAACATTAATAAACGATCATCATCATTAATTAATCTATCTGCAAATACTCTCCAAACTTCATGAGTCCAAAGTCTAGCCATTACATCTGTAGTATTTATCTTATCTTTATCTGCTAAACATATCCCCAAAATCACTTTTGCAAAATCTCTTAAATTAAATAAATAATGACTCTTAGTTGGAGTTGGTAATAATTCTCTCATAGCTAATTTATAAATTTCTAATGTTCCATTTACAATCTTAGATTCCATCTTTAAAATATCTTAAGGGAAATTCTAATTTGTAAAGAACCATTTCAAAATTGATCCAAAAATACGATTCAATGTCTCATCATCAAAAGCAGCTAATGATATCAAACTCAAATGTCTCAATATTCTTGGAGTAACAAATGTACGTCCTCCTCCTGGTGGTCCCATAGCTGTAACAAACACACAATTTATTATACTCTTAAACATTTTCTCCTTATCACCATTATCATACCATCCACCTTAATCTAAAAATTGTCTTAAAATTTCTATTGGAGGTTAAGCTCCCCACTTCTCTTTTGCTGGCATATTCAAATCATCCACAAATATTACATAATTACCTATTCTTGGCCCATAATATCCTTTTCTAATTCTCTCCAATTTCTAATCAATAATGAATTATGTTTATGTAGATGTTGTCTATGCTGAAAATCCTAATTCTATTGCAGAGTATTATCCTTTTGGCAATTCTGCTAAAACATTTTTTATATAAACACTCTTTCCTGTACCTGTTGGACCACAAAATAAGGTTGCAGTACCAGAAAATATATTCTTCAATAACCAATATGAATAACGTACTGTATCTGTTGTTTTCACTAGTATTTCATGTGGTTACAATTTTGGTGATATTTATTCATTCTTATCAATCAATTAAGTCCATAAAACCCATTCCCCGTCACTCTTATTCTACTTCAAATCAAAAATATAATCAAAAAGACTTCCTCTATCAGGAATTGCCACCTTCTTTTTTGGAGCATCATTTTTTGTATGGATATCTCCTCCACATAATCTCTTCATAAATTAATCAAATGGTTTTCTGAAATCTGTACTCACACTTGCTCCAAATGACCATATCAATGCAAATACAAATTACTACTACAATAATCCTTGTCTTATCTTTGAATCAAGTGCCTTTAATTATTCATCATCAAACACCTAAAGAAGAGATTTAAACAGTTTTGTGTGACTTACTAATAAATTTGCATTTTAGCATGGAGATATTTCATATTTCTCTGATGCCATTCTTTAATGAGAATGGAATTCCATTAATGGTTCCATCATTGCATCATACAATTCTTAAATTTCTTCTAAGTCTTCCTTCAACAATACTTTTGGTAAAGTATTCATCCAAGATCTTTGTAGTGGCTTCCAACCCACAATCTATGGTTCCATATAAATCATACCACATCTTGATACTGTTGCTGGAGATGCAGCTTATAAATCCATTGGTTCAAATATCATATTCATTGCTTTACTCATTGCTATAATCTCTCCAGAATTCAAACATAATTTTTTATTATCATCTAAAACTGTATTCATATTCTCAATCCAAACGGCATCAATTGGACCATCAAAAATTAACCATTTTCTATCCTCATCTTCTGCCTTAGCAAATTATCTAAATTTAACAGCCAACACTCCATCATACCATTCGTGAGAAACTTCATCAAATTTACCATAAAGTTCTTTCATTGTAATAGATTTAGGGTTTAATGTGATAATTTATACTTTCTTTTCATTCATTTATCCTCTTTCATTTAATAAAGTTAAAGCACCTGCTAATACTTTGATAGCACTAGTTTTTCCACCAAATGGTAATCCAACAACCATTAAACCATGTCTAACAAGAATCATTTCATACAATTAAATAACTTTAACAATAAAATCTGGAACCTTCTACAAATTCAATTTTTCAATTTCAATATTAATACATTCATACATATTTTTATAATCGATTTCAGGCAATTTAATTCCAGGGAATAAATCATTAGTTATACCTTAAAATAAAGGCAAATCAAAAGATAAAAATTTAGCTAGATTGACATCATTAATAGCTCTAAGCATCAAAATGAATTCATCTTCACTTTAGAACTTTCTTTTCAAATTACCAGCAGCAGTTAATACAGATTTAACAGCTCTCATACCATAATCATAATGATCTTAAGATGATAATTATTCTGAACATAATTGATAGGTTGTAACAATTTTTCTAGCTAAATCTCTAGCTTAACTAAATCCATAAGAATATAATGAAATTTCTGCAATCATTTCATAATTTGGAACCATCATAGCAACAGATCTGAATAGAGCTTTTAAATTATCAGGTAATTCTGATCTTCCAGCATAACCAGGATTCATGGTAATAAAACAATTACATGTTTAAATTAATCTAATATCTGATCCCTCAAAAGTAAAACTAGATTTATTAGATGCTCTAGCCATTTAAATGGTAAGAATTTATTAAGCAACAACAGATAAGACTTCTAAATCAATACGATTGAATTCATCAAAACATGACCATGCTCCAGAACTAGCAAGTCCTTTAAAGAATTTACCCATAGCCTTATAATCTAAACCATCAGAACAATTAAAAACAACACATTATCTAGCTAAAGCTTTAGCTAAATCTTTAACAGTTTCAGTTTTACCTGTTCCTGCAGGTCCTTCTGGTGCTCCACCATAATTAAGATGGATTGCACCACATAATGTTCTATAACATCTATCTGTTAATGGTGTAATAACCAATCTAGCAGAATTACCCAAATATTCATAATTGTATTCACATATTGCATTAATAATTTTAACAGTAGTATTACTATCTATCCAATAATAACGTAATTAAGCTTACCAAGAGAATTCATTTACTTTTTCTACTTTTTCTTTATGTAATTAATTTAATACATCTCTATTGTGAACATCTAATACAATCATTGCTTCTAATGTGCATCTATCTAAAATTGAAATCTCAGTACGAACCAAAGCAACAATCTCTTGTAATTATTATGTACATGTTGCTGCATATTAACCAACACCTTCATTTCCTTTTTCTAACATATTTCTTTCTGTTTCACTTGTCCAAAATGTCATGTCCATATTTAATACTGCCATACCACATCTATTTATAACCCAACTTCTTCTATTTACATCACTATATTCTTTAAAGGCTCTCTCTGTTTAATAATGAATACTTTCAATCATTCTTTTTTCTACTTCTACTAACCATTCATCAACATTTCCT
Organism: Paramecium sonneborni; assembly: GCA_905182985.1. Taxonomy (NCBI): domain Eukaryota; phylum Ciliophora; class Oligohymenophorea; order Peniculida; family Parameciidae; genus Paramecium; species Paramecium sonneborni. The sequence goes on along the minus strand of CAJJDN010000019.1, from coordinate 568,623 downwards.
CTTGCTGCATTTGTATCCACAATATTCTAAAATTATACATATTCTTATTCTGATGAATACATTCCATGTATTTTTTTTTCTCCATCAATTTTTAATTTCTAAATACCTTCAAAACATTTCTTCAAATGTGGTTACACTCTTTATGGATCTTTTGTTTCTGATAGAATTTCCAATAATTCATCATTTGAGAGAAAATAAAATCTTGGGAAATTGGTTCTTTTACCTTCCAAATAAGAATTCAATCCTTTTTAGCATACTTCTAATGATGTATGACATTCTTTCAATATATCTAACATTTTTCTATTTTTTGTATATTCAATTACTTTAGGATTTGAATTTACTTTATTCATAATAGATTTCCAACTAGCATCAACTTCCTTAAATCTAGTACCTTCCATTGCAAGATGTTTTAATATATCTGGACTTGTAAATACTGGTTCCAAATACATCCAAACACCTTGTACTTTTAACCAATAATCAAATAATGATTATGTATAATATAGAAATGCTTCCCATTCTGCTATTCTACTTTCAAAACTTCTTGCATATGGTGAACCTTTCATTGTTATTGTTTTTACAATTTAATCATCCAATAAAGTTTATACTTCATCATTTGATGCTCCTGAAACAATAAATGTTCCTGTATCTTTCCATGGTTTAAGTTCAGTAATTACATTATCCCAATCTTCTTACATTTTGTTTAAAATCTTTTCCAAATTATATTCTTTAGTTGCAGAATCAGAAATTTCTTCAAATTTAGTAAAATGTTATTTCAAATCTAATTCGATTAATTTAGATAATTATTATTCTTTGTCTGGTCTAACTGGAAATCCCATAATCTAAGAAATCTCTTCCCAATGTCTTTCTTTCATACCTGGATTAGAGAATACTCTAACCAATGGTAATTAAACTTAGAAATCAGTTATTTTATCCGTTAAATATTTTATTAAAGTCAGAGTACCTGATGGTGTAACATTTTTTGGGAATTAATATTACAATTTTTTAGCTTAAGTTAACATTGTTTTAACATCTTTTTCAATATTTTCTGCATCTAATCTAAATATAAACTTAGCTTTTGTCCAATTAGTTGAGTTTTATTCCCAATCTCTTAATTAATGCCATAATTCTTCATAAGGTTTTATACTACTTTAAGCATCTTATAACTTAACAAACTCAGTAGGTTACCAACCCAATTATTCTTCTCTCATTTAAATATCCTACATTTCAGCTACATATTCTTATAATCTCTTAACATGATTATCAACAATATCATTAGCTTCTTTTACTTAATAAGCAGAAGTATATGATGTTTTCAATCTATTGATGCTTTAAGTAATATCATCAAGATTAGATTAAAACTTTTCTCTTCTTTCTCTAATAAATTATTCTAATTAATCTCTATCCTTCTAAATACGAATTTCTTCCTAATCAACCTTAAGCATCAGAGAATGTACTAATCTAGAAGTATTAGAAATTTAGATTAGATCATCCTCATTAATTTAATAATTTGTTGTATACAATTAATACAACCATTTTTACAAATCAGTGAAATCATTTTAAACCTTTTTATTTTCAGTTTTTCTTATTTTTTCTAAAGCTGCTTCCAATTCAACTAATCTTTCAGTAGTATCAGCTCTACCTTAAATATTATCTTAAAGAGCTTGAATTTCTTTACTGATTCTTTAATTAGTTGTCATAATGTAATCATGAATATTTCTTTCTAATAATTATATAATCTCTTAGATTATATCCAAATACTTTCTTTTTACTTCACATCCATCAACCAAAATCATATTAACACGTACAAAGAATGGAATAGCTTCATTGACTTATTCATATAATTATGAATAATTATTGAATGCTTAAATAAATTCATTTCTTGTTCTTAAAACACTAGTCCATTAAGTTGCTTTTTCTGTTTCTTTTAAGAGATAAGAATATTTCTCATAAATTTCCAAAGTACTTTCAACATTTTTTAAATTGATATCTAGAATTTCATTGATTTTTTTGTATGTAGAAACAAAAGTATCATCATCTTCTGGAATCTTCCAAAGTGATGTTTTTTCACTTCTAGAAATAGTATTTTCGGGTCTTTAAAAATTCTCTGAACATTTATAAATATCATCAATTAACTTTAAAATACCATTTTTGATACTCATTTAAAGATGGTCAGCAAATTCTATTTTATTTCCATCATGTTTAAGTTTAACAGTAAGAAAAACATCTTCAATAGGTTTATCAAAATCATCTTCTTCAGCAATTACTTATTAAGGTGTTCTTAAAATCTTCTTATCAAATCTTTTAAAGAAATTTCTATATGAAATTAAACTTTCATTAATTTAAGTTCTTAATAAATTACTCATTAAAGTAGCAGTACTTTCAAAGAATAACATGGCATGTCTTTTATTTCTATTTGCAACATGTAATTCTTTTTAATAGAGATCAGCTACCTCTTTATGCCATTCATTCTATAAATGATTTTTAACTTCTTAAATACGATCCTATTAAACTTTAGTAAAATAATTAATATTCATAGGTTAATCTTTAGCAGATGATAAAACTAGGAAATTCATTTTAGAATATTTAGCATACCAACTCTTTAATAATTACAGAGTAGTATTACTATTAATTACTAAATTCTACACCATAGCATCTCGTGCTTCATTAACTTTCTTTTTCCATTCTTCACTAGGTTCTATACCTTTATAAACAGCAGATCCATATTCTGGAATTTCATCAATAATTTCTACTATTCCTATTCTCAATCTCTCTTCTTCATCTTTAAGAACATAATCCAAAATTGCTTTCTTCATACTTTAATTGTAATCATGTGTTATTTCATTCATCATTTCTTCAACATACTTTTAACTTAGTTAATCTCCTAATTTCTTTAAATCTCTTGGTAATAATTCTATAATGTCTTATACCCATTATTATTTAATCTCTGCGATAAATTCTTATGGTATTTCATTATTAATATAAGCTTAATATCTTGCATAACAATTATTCTTAGCCTCTAACTTTTCCTTCAATTCTTTTGTTCTTAATTTCCCTGTTACATATAATAATTCTTCCTCTAAAGATGCAGGCTTCTATAATAACTCTGGATTTGCTGTGAAATTCACTTTTGATTCAAAAGCTTTCAATATTCTTACCCCTTTTGATTCACTATCAAAATAGAATCTCTTTGCTCCAGGATTGTAATTAGATGCTATTCTTCCAACAACACTACTATTATATTTCATTCCTGAAATTGGAGCTGCCAAAGTTCTAGCAAATTTATCTAATATTGGTGGAAAACGTATCTTTGCATTCTATGGTTTTATAAATTATTAAGTCATTAAAGCTGCAGGATTCTCTACTAATTTAGAAAAGTCTTGATTTTTAGCTAATGGATCAGTACCTGCTCCCAACATCTCAGGCATTATTGGAATACTAATCAAAATTTATATATCTAATACTGTTCTAATTTTCCTATTCTTCTTGTTGGAGTTTACATCATTTTCTATTAAGAGTTTTCACTAAATATCTCAAAAGCTGCCTTTTTTGATTACATCAACTAACTCTACTCTATTGATTATTACATTACTATCAATTATAATTAATTATTTACTTTCTTATTATTATTATTAGATTTAATTCTTAATCATTTAAAAATTTGTTATTTATCCTCTAGTTTACAATGCTATAGCATTCTTTGATTATTCAATCAAATTTCTAACAGTCTTTTTTGTTTATGATCCCTATTTGATTTATGATTGAACTTTAGATTTCAAAAGAGGTTCAAATGTAAATGTAGAATCAAATCTTAAAAACTTTCCAAAATATCCTAAATCAACCTCAACTTATGTTTTTGTTTTTATTTTTTAAATTAAAGATTAGAATACTCCTTCTACAATTGCTTAAATCAAAGATCTATCTACTCCCATTTATTTAGTTGATACAATTGATTTATCATTTACTTTTTAAGTTTGTTATTACACTTGAGTCTCTATTCCTCCACATAATTTAGCAATCTAATGATAACTAATTTTAATTGTTGGTGTAGGTGTTTCTATCTCTCCCTATTCATATTCAAATTTTAATATATACTCTATATCGTAGATTTGCACTATTCAAAAAATTTTCATTTGGATAGAATAGAACACTTTTCTCTTTATCTAAAGCTATCTCTTCCCCTTATACATGTGGTAACCTAAATGCAAAGTTTCCTAATATATTAATTCAACTTTTCTTACCTAAATGTGGAATATTTATTGTCCTCTCAACATCAAAATTCATTTTACTCCACTTTATAAATGCATTCCAAATTTCTGCTACCTTGTCTAATGGCTCACCATTCAATCTTTTTTACTATCAAATTTATACTCTAATTCTGTCAACAGGCGCTCTATGTTGTAATGCTCTATTTGCAATTCTGCCATTTAAAACAGTTTTGCTTTTTTATTTAAAATAATTAGGAATTACTGAGAAAATATTCTTTATATATTAATCCACTAGAATTTTAATACATATATCATTGTTATTTGTTTTTAGAAAACTGAAAATACATTCCATTTTTATATATATTTTATTAAATAAACTTGATTAATTATTATGAGCAAACCTGGATTAGGTCTTAATTCATTTCATTTGGTTTTTATCGAAAAATCATATGGAGACATCGATGAAGGAAATTATCAAAGAATCTATTCTGATAAAACTATTCTCGAGAACAGAGTAAAATTTAATGAAGAAATCATGATATGCTTTTTTCATTAAAAAGAAAAAGTTACTTAAATTCTAGATAACAAAAAGAAAACTGTTAAGGAATGCTTAAAATGATGGAAATCTAATTAATGATATTATATTATTCTTTATATTCTGTTCTTACTAAAGTACTTTCATCAACCAAACAAATATTCAATTAAATATATTTTAAACTTGAAAATATATCACTATTACAAAATCTTTGTTTTCCATTCATCATTCATTTATAATCATTATCAAATTTTTATTCTGATATTTTTTTATTCTTATTTTTTGAAACACCTCACAAAATTCATATATTTATGTAATAGAATCCTATATATTTTTGCTACAATACAATCCTCACATTACTCAATTATAATTTATATATAAACAAGATTCTACTGAAATTATAATTCATTATGTCTAAATGTAAATACATCTCCTACTATATCTTTTTTTTATCTAAGAATTTAAATAATTAGAAAGAATTGCCAGGTAGATTTCTGACTTAGAATAAAATTCTACTGAACTTTAGCTTCCTCTATTTCAACAAATTATTTAGCCTATTCTTATTATAGCCGACATTTAATTTATGTAGATTCAAAAGCCCACTGAACTCTACCAGATTGTAAATATTCTTAGATTTATTAACAATTAAAGGCATTTATTTAATCTTATTAGAATTGTAAGACTCAAACAATCTACATTATTTTGTAAGTCCTAATCCTAATTGTTCTTCAAATAAATAGGATTTTCATTTCTTCTTGAGTATACCAATTAATTTTTTTAAACTAATTTATAATTAAAGTATCCAAGTTTTCCATACGGAATCTAATAATTCTATAAATAATGATTATGTTTCTAAGTTTATCATTAAGAGGCTTTGTTTAGATTATCACTTAAGCAAAATTTCTAAAGTATTAAAACTATTTGAGAAGATTTTATATTCTCATAATCAAAAGTTGAGTTTTCATTATTTTATATTTTTGTTTCTTTTGAAAATACAAAATAATCTCAAAATCCTGAAATATATGATATTTCTTAATTTTAAAATATTAACGTTTTTAAAACATGTTTTTAAATTAAATGATCTTGAAATTTCATCTAAGTACTAATAATAAACTTATATCTTTTGAAAAACTATCATGATAAAAATCTTTTATATATTTGTTCAGATTCATCGTCACTAATAAATTGGATACTTTTTTAAAAATAATTTTAACAGAAACATGAAAATTATACTTATTTTTAAAAACTTGATTGAGAGCTTAAGTATAGAATTTAAAGCATAATTAAAAATTTATAAATAATTTAAAATTCTACAAGAGAATTTTTTATTGATAAAATATTCAGCTATTAGATCATTAAAATTTGTATACAATAATTTATATTTTGATATATTAATTTTTATGAGTTTTGATTGATATAAAATATTATAAAAAATGAATAACTAGTTTATTAATGTGCAATATAATGATCAGATAAAAATGAAGGTATCAGAAGTATTTTAAACTCGTTATATTAATACTTAAATGTCAAAATAAGAATAAACAATTGTAATTTTCTTAATTATATTCGGCAACATAATTTGGAATATAATTGGAAATCTCTAGAACACTAATTTAAGTAATTATAATTAGGAATTGACAATTAAAATAATAGAGACACTTTGGATTATATTCCATTATTTGAATAAAAAGTAAACATTTATTAAAACTTTAGAACTACTTAATCTCCAGAATCTCTTCTGAATTTAGGTTTAGTAATTTTACTTATAAATAGCCTAATAACAACATTAACTATAAGCGAGTAAAATACATTTAATATTTTATAGTATAAGTTAAAGATCAGAATAAGTTTTAGACTAATTTACCTTTTTTATATTAATCCATTAATATATATATAATCGTTTTTCCTTAAAATTACATTACATACATTAAGTAGTAGGAATAAGCATTGTTTTGATATTTTAAAGTTTTTGGGGAGATCATTTTATTAGTACAATAAAATTGATAACAGTGTAATCAGTTTTTATTTTATCAAAATAATTACGATAATAAAGGTTATAAAATGAAACATCAAATAAAATACAGCAATTTAATTAAGAACTAGATTAGATGAAATAGCAGTAGCAATAATAAATTAATAAATATTAAGAAGAAATAGATTAAAAATCATAGATGCAACTCTAATCTAGAGCAAATGACCTAGTGAATAAATTAAAATTAATAAAATTTAAATAATAATGTGCAATTAAAAATCAGATGTTAAAAAATGTTGGGTAATAATAAGAAAAATTATAATCAATGGTTTCAATAACAGAAGTATTTGGCAAGGATGAGATCGATGAAGAAATTAACTAAAATAATTAATCACTTTCTCCAAAATTGGAAAACTTTAAAAGAAGAGCAAGTAGAACTCTTTCTTAAAATTCAGATTTAAAAGGGAAGAACTTATAATTTGATATATAGTAATCTCATTCTGATTAAGATATAATTTAAAAAGATAATTTTATAACAATTGATGAAATTGATGATCTTTTGAATTTATTGACAGGTAAAAAAGACAATATTTGGTTGCCAAAATTCTTAAGAAGTCATAGATAGTTAGATTATCAAAATAGTAACAATAGTATTCAATAAACATCAAAAGAAGATTAATTTAGTTTAGATGCAAAAAAGTAATTTAAAATAAACTATTTAGATTTATACTTTCACATTTTACTTAAAGAGAAGCATCGTTTTAATATATAGATGATATTCAAGATGATATGGATGATATAGCAGAGAAAACTCTAATAGATTTTAATATTAACTTTTTATAACCAGATTCTACTTTAAACAATTTAGATTAATCGTAAAGAATGTTATTCATAGAAGGATCTATAAATTTATTTAAAATATTCAAAGTTATATAAACATTGAAAATTACCAATTTAGAAATACTTGGAGATTTTAGTGTTAAAATAGAGTCTCTATATTAAAATAATTTTTATCATAACTCAATGCATGCTATAGATGTTGCAAATTCAACAGCATTTTTTTTATAAAATGGTTTATCCACTTTAATTGATGATTTTTAGGCTACTTGTTTGTTAATCTCATCATTAGCACATGACATTGGACATCCAGGATTAAATAATGGATTTATGACAGCAAATAGATGTAGATTAGCATTATTATTTAATGATCAAAGTGTTTTGGAAAATTATCATTCATTTTTATTATTTTAAGTTATTACATAACATAAATGCAATATAATTGAAAATTTAACATAAAATGAAATCAAAGGATTTAGAAAATATTGTTTAAATCTAATTCTTGATACTGATTTAACCAGACATTTTTAATTGATGAATAAATTTTAAAATTATTTAAACGTTAATGAATCTCCTACTATTGACTAACAATTAATTATGTCTATAGGAATTAAATGTGCAGGTAATATTTTATTCATTAAATTAATTCAGATGTTGGTCATGGAGCAAAAGAGTTGAAATTACATAAATTGTGGAGTAGAAGAATAGTTGAAGAGTTCTTTTTATAAGGAGATTTAGAATAGTATCTTAAAGTACCAATTTCACCAATGTGCGATAGAAAATAGAATGTTTCCAAATCACAAGAAGGCTTTTTAAAGGCTATAGTTTTACCTATGTTTTAGGCCTTTTCAACAATTTTAAAGAAGTTGTTATTCATTTTATTAATAGTGAAAACATACAAAAAACTTGTGTTGACTAAGTATTATTAAATATAGAATATTGGTAATAATAGGAGACAGATGAAAATTTTATTGAAGAAACAATCTTTGATACAAATGCAGGATTGGAAATTCTTCAAAAGTTCCTAAATGAACCTCTTCATATTGAGATTTGATATATATGTAATAGAAAATCTATAATAATTAATTTAATTCAGAAAAACACTAATATCATTTTGATTATCATATTTTTTTCAGTATTATTTAAATAAATTCTGCTTCCGAAATTTTACCATCTTTATCCTCATCACATTCTTCTAAAAATTCATTCCATATAATATCATCTACCCCTTCCATTGCTCTTTAAAATTCTCCTTTAGATATAAAATTATCTCCATCCTATTTAATTATATATATAAAATAATTACTATATCTAATATTTTAAAGGTTTATTTTATTTTATCTTATGTTATTAATCGTTATTACTGTAAACATGCAATTATAAATTCTGTATAATCTATTTTACCAGATTAATTTATGTCAATTTATTAAATAAGATTTTCAGTTTTCTCTTCAATTGATTCAACAAAGTAATCTTTATTCATAATTTTATCTTAAAATGCTTTTTTAAGTTCCTCCTTTGATACTGTTCCATCACTATTAATATCTAATTCTTTAAATAATTTTTATAACTCCTCAACTTCATGTTACTAAATCATTTAACATGCCATAAAAGTAAGTAATGCTTATTTTAATTTACTTTTAGCACTGAATTCTGATAGATTTTTTAAGAACTGTTGATCAACCAAATTAGTTTAATTATGTTCTATCATCCAAGGATCTGCTAACGCATCTTGTGCACTAATTCTTTAATCTACATCTTTACAAAGCATCCTTAAAATTAATGATTTTGCTTAATCACTAATCTTAGTCCATTCTTCAGCTAAAAGTTTAATATAATTATGACATACTATAGAATGGCACATTAGCTTTCACTATTTTTTGGTAAATATCTATATCCTTTTTACCATAAAAAGGAGGATAACCAGCTAAAAGAATATATAGAATGACACCACATGACCAGACATCACATTTTTCATTGTATTTTTTCATAAGTACTTCAGGAGCAATATAATAAGGCTATGATTATATTGATAATTTACAGTTCCGAGCCTTTTAGTCATTTTTTTATCATGATCAAATCTTCTAGATGTTCCAAAGTCAATGATTTTTAATTATGCGTCTTCATCAGTAGAAGTAAAGATAATATTTTCTGGTTTGAGATCTCTATGTACAATTTATTTAGAATGACAATAAGCGACAGCAGATAATATTTGCCTCATAATATTGGCTGCATCTTTTTCACTAAATATTTTAGTTTTTTGTATTCGATCGAACAATTCGCCTCCATTAAGATATCTAATAAATAAGGAAATTGTATACTCAGTTATAAGATAGTAGCACTTTTCGTCTTAGAATAATTCACAGAGTTTAACAATATTTGGATGATCAAGATCTTTTAAGATGTGCATCTCTTAAAATAATCTTGATTCATCTTCTTCGAATAAACAATCTTTTTTGATTGCCTTCATGGCTCTAACAATTCCTAAGAGAATATAAAATAATTAATTACCAGTTCTTTTATTGGTTACTAAAGAGACTTATCCATAAGCACCTAATAAAATCTAACTTATTGATACCTTCTCCAAGAGCTTTACCTATAGAATATTGACTAAATATATCTTCTCTTTTCATATGAATAAAGAGATCTGGACTAAGTTTAAGATAGGTGGACTTTTCTAAATTAAAAATATGAATAAAGTTTACTTGTTTCTTAAGTGGTCAATTATTTATAATTATGATTGAGATCTACAGGTTTACATTCTATTTCAGCATTATTATCTATAATAATATATATTTAAATTTTACTTAGTACTTCTTGTGTGCAACAAGTATTACCCATTTAATGTTAATGATTAAATAAAAATATTACTTAAATTGAAACAAATTTTTATTAAATTAAAATAAAGTTGACAAACAAGAGAATGTTATGTACATATAATTTGGAGATTATCAATTATAAAACAATTTAATTTGATTGAAAATAGATATAACAATTTTTAAGATTCTAATTTCAATATAGAAAGTTAAAATGTGTGTGATGTTTAATTATAAAGTAAAATGTAAATATAATTATTTTAAATTTAATATATTAATATTTTATTATATGCAATTTTATTGAATTTATAATTTAAAATAGTTAATCATTATTTGTAAATGAAATGATTTAAAGTTACTTCTACATGGATAACAGAGAAAACTTAGGAAAATGAAAGAATTCTAGATCGTACATTTTAAGTTACACATTTTATATCGTATATGAAGATCTAAATGAAAGTCATGGGACTCATGGGAAACTTTAAATAAGCGAAACTCAAATTTATTACACATTTGAATTTATTTTCTAAACTTAAAGAGTAGTAAGAAGTTTTGAAACAGCATTATATAGTTGGATTTATTACAAATATTTTGATGGCTATACAATTTATTAAAGTTGAAATTACTTCCAATATTATGAAAGCTCATTAAAGAGTTTGCATATTATACAAATTGTATGTTTGAATGATCTAGTGTTAAGAAATAAAATTAGATTCATAAATAAACTACTCTACTTATAATTATAATACGCTAAAATTAGCAATCTTTGTAAAATAATAAGTGCAAGAAAAGACACAAAATATTTAATGATTTTATATTTTTCATCAATAATAATCCATTTGATGATAATTAAGTGTAAAAAGGATGGATAAGTTTAAGAGGAAATGTGAAAATAAAGCCAAAGCCAACTTTATGGAGAACATAGCCAATTTAAAACAAGTTTATTTCATAAGATTTTTTAAAAAGAGAAATCAATTGAGAAATAGAAAATATAAGATTTGTGTTATTTATTAAATAATAAAATATATTTGATTTATTAATATTGTTTTTTTAGTTCGCTGATTCTTTTAAATGGATCTGAATTGTTATAAGACATATTCTTTTTAAATTATAATTGATGCTTTATAACTGTTTTACAGCCAATAAAATTTATTTAAATTTGAAAAGTATGGGTTATAGTTATATATTCAATAAGAAGAATATTCTTAGTTTTAAATTATAAATTAATTAGGATAGGAATGTTTTGAAATATGAAATTGAATATTATTACAAATTATGATTAAGAATGAAGACAAATATTATAATGTAATAATAAAAAATAATATATTTTATCTAGATTGAATTTAAATATTGCATCATAAGCCTTTATCAAGATTTCTTAATCTGGCCTCCAAATCATCAAGACCTTAATTATTATAATTGTTTGTTTATTGACCTATTGGTTATTGTGGTGGGATCACTGGTTACACCTATGGTTATTAGGGAGTTTAATATTATTAAGGAACTTTCATACTTTAGCTGGCCATAATTTAAGGGCCTTTATATTAAATAAAATAGATATACCTTAATTGAGACAAGAATATGGGTTTGGTGTCCCATTAGTTTAACCAAAACCAGCTGTAGGTGGATTACCATATATTTAATTGTTTGGTTAATTTGGTGGTTAATTTGAATAATTATTTTGGATATTTTGAGGTTATGAAAAACCAGCTTAAGGTTAATTATTAAAAGCTCCTTGTGTTCCAAAACTTCCTTATTATTGTTATCCAAATCCACCTTATTGTTATCCAAAACCACCTTATGGTTATCCAAATCCACCTTATGGTTATCCAAATCCACCTTATGGTTATCCAAAACCACCTTATGGTTATCCAAAACCACCTTATGGTTGTCCAAATCCTCCCTAAGGTTATCCAAATCCACCTTAAGGTTATCCATAAGCTCCTTACATTCCAAAATCAGCAAATCCAGAATTAGTACCNAGAGTAGTAAGAAGTTTTGAAACAGCATTATATAGTTGGATTTATTACAAATATTTTGATGGCTATACAATTTATTAAAGTTGAAATTACTTCCAATATTATGAAAGCTCATTAAAGAGTTTGCATATTATACAAATTGTATGTTTGAATGATCTAGTGTTAAGAAATAAAATTAGATTCATAAATAAACTACTCTACTTATAATTATAATACGCTAAAATTAGCAATCTTTGTAAAATAATAAGTGCAAGAAAAGACACAAAATATTTAATGATTTTATATTTTTCATCAATAATAATCCATTTGATGATAATTAAGTGTAAAAAGGATGGATAAGTTTAAGAGGAAATGTGAAAATAAAGCCAAAGCCAACTTTATGGAGAACATAGCCAATTTAAAACAAGTTTATTTCATAAGATTTTTTAAAAAGAGAAATCAATTGAGAAATAGAAAATATAAGATTTGTGTTATTTATTAAATAATAAAATATATTTGATTTATTAATATTGTTTTTTTAGTTCGCTGATTCTTTTAAATGGATCTGAATTGTTATAAGACATATTCTTTTTAAATTATAATTGATGCTTTATAACTGTTTTACAGCCAATAAAATTTATTTAAATTTGAAAAGTATGGGTTATAGTTATATATTCAATAAGAAGAATATTCTTAGTTTTAAATTATAAATTAATTAGGATAGGAATGTTTTGAAATATGAAATTGAATATTATTACAAATTATGATTAAGAATGAAGACAAATATTATAATGTAATAATAAAAAATAATATATTTTATCTAGATTGAATTTAAATATTGCATCATAAGCCTTTATCAAGATTTCTTAATCTGGCCTCCAAATCATCAAGACCTTAATTATTATAATTGTTTGTTTATTGACCTATTGGTTATTGTGGTGGGATCACTGGTTACACCTATGGTTATTAGGGAGTTTAATATTATTAAGGAACTTTCATACTTTAGCTGGCCATAATTTAAGGGCCTTTATATTAAATAAAATAGATATACCTTAATTGAGACAAGAATATGGGTTTGGTGTCCCATTAGTTTAACCAAAACCAGCTGTAGGTGGATTACCATATATTTAATTGTTTGGTTAATTTGGTGGTTAATTTGAATAATTATTTTGGATATTTTGAGGTTATGAAAAACCAGCTTAAGGTTAATTATTAAAAGCTCCTTGTGTTCCAAAACTTCCTTATTATTGTTATCCAAATCCACCTTATTGTTATCCAAAACCACCTTATGGTTATCCAAATCCACCTTATGGTTATCCAAATCCACCTTATGGTTATCCAAAACCACCTTATGGTTATCCAAAACCACCTTATGGTTGTCCAAATCCTCCCTAAGGTTATCCAAATCCACCTTAAGGTTATCCATAAGCTCCTTACATTCCAAAATCAGCAAATCCAGAATTAGTACCTGATTAGGGAAAGGATTGAGGATGAGCTCCAAAAGGTACTCCAAAACCTTAATTTGGAGGGAGAATAAATTATTATTATTAACCAAAAGGTTATTAATCTATTAAAATTCCTCCTTAGGCTGGCTATTTAAATTTAGAGCTAAATTAGTGACCTGAAGCATTTATTTGTTCTTCGCTGAATCCATACTTTTCTGCAAATTTTAAAACAAACTCATTCACTTCGTAAGCATTAGGTAGAGGATTTTAATAAAGTAACTTTAATTCTTAATCGACATTCATTAATTTACTAGTGTCATTAAAGCCAGGTCCAAAATAGAATATCATTAGATCTTTAAATTCCATTACTTACTCTAAGTTCAAATTATCAGCTGCAAAAAGGATACTTTCAATGTATGTCATTACATCTGATATTTTTGAATGATCTCCACCACATCTAAAGATTCTTATGGATTAATCTTTAACAATATCACAATATCTAAGTTAATTTCAGATTAGTATACCTTATAACAATGTTACATGTTTCAATAAACCTAACATCTTGAACCAGTTGCTAGAACTTTTGGTACTCTTCAACCTTTATTCTAGAAGGACTACGTAACATCTCATTTAAAGCCTTCTCTTTCATTAATGCTTAATTGGTTCGTCTATCTCTGTTCAATTCCACATAACCTTTTACCTAAAATTATATAGAAATTAATACTTTTAAACATGCTACTTCAATTTAAAATTAGCTGATCTATTTACTTTAAGGTGCTTTTTATTATTAAGTTCCCATGAATATGGATTTATTTTGTTTTAAATAATATATATTATTAATTTAATCATTCAATTATTTAATTAAAACAATATTTTTGGCAAAATATTAAAATGTATAATAGTATATATAATTTAGGAAGTTCCTTGTTGATAAAGAAAAGTAATTATTAACTTCATTTTTAGTGGTAAAAAGAAAGCCAAGAAAATATTGAGTTAAAATCAAGAACCAAAAAACAATAGAGAGGAAATCAAATATCATGTATGATATATATCAGTGAAATTTAGAATCTCTATTTTCCTTCTAATAAAGTTCATTGTGGTAATTGTGAGAAAGATATCTCTAAATAAGCAAGAATTCTTTGTGTTGAATGTCCAAATTCAATAGATATTTGTATGAATTGCTTTTTAAATTTACAAGAATTTGGTACATATGTATTTAAATATAATTTTAGCATAACACAATATTGGGCATCCTTATGCAATTATCAATAAATTAAATTTTCCAACATTTGTTGAAGATTGGACTGCAGAGGAAGAACTGTTATTATTAGAAGGTTTAGAAAAGAAAGGTTTTGGAAATTGGTAAGATATAGCAGAAATGTTGGGAAGCGAAAAATCATAGGAGGAAATAGCATAACATTATGATAATATTATTTTAAGTGGCNACCTGAAGCATTTATTTGTTCTTCGCTGAATCCATACTTTTCTGCAAATTTTAAAACAAACTCATTCACTTCGTAAGCATTAGGTAGAGGATTTTAATAAAGTAACTTTAATTCTTAATCGACATTCATTAATTTACTAGTGTCATTAAAGCCAGGTCCAAAATAGAATATCATTAGATCTTTAAATTCCATTACTTACTCTAAGTTCAAATTATCAGCTGCAAAAAGGATACTTTCAATGTATGTCATTACATCTGATATTTTTGAATGATCTCCACCACATCTAAAGATTCTTATGGATTAATCTTTAACAATATCACAATATCTAAGTTAATTTCAGATTAGTATACCTTATAACAATGTTACATGTTTCAATAAACCTAACATCTTGAACCAGTTGCTAGAACTTTTGGTACTCTTCAACCTTTATTCTAGAAGGACTACGTAACATCTCATTTAAAGCCTTCTCTTTCATTAATGCTTAATTGGTTCGTCTATCTCTGTTCAATTCCACATAACCTTTTACCTAAAATTATATAGAAATTAATACTTTTAAACATGCTACTTCAATTTAAAATTAGCTGATCTATTTACTTTAAGGTGCTTTTTATTATTAAGTTCCCATGAATATGGATTTATTTTGTTTTAAATAATATATATTATTAATTTAATCATTCAATTATTTAATTAAAACAATATTTTTGGCAAAATATTAAAATGTATAATAGTATATATAATTTAGGAAGTTCCTTGTTGATAAAGAAAAGTAATTATTAACTTCATTTTTAGTGGTAAAAAGAAAGCCAAGAAAATATTGAGTTAAAATCAAGAACCAAAAAACAATAGAGAGGAAATCAAATATCATGTATGATATATATCAGTGAAATTTAGAATCTCTATTTTCCTTCTAATAAAGTTCATTGTGGTAATTGTGAGAAAGATATCTCTAAATAAGCAAGAATTCTTTGTGTTGAATGTCCAAATTCAATAGATATTTGTATGAATTGCTTTTTAAATTTACAAGAATTTGGTACATATGTATTTAAATATAATTTTAGCATAACACAATATTGGGCATCCTTATGCAATTATCAATAAATTAAATTTTCCAACATTTGTTGAAGATTGGACTGCAGAGGAAGAACTGTTATTATTAGAAGGTTTAGAAAAGAAAGGTTTTGGAAATTGGTAAGATATAGCAGAAATGTTGGGAAGCGAAAAATCATAGGAGGAAATAGCATAACATTATGATAATATTATTTTAAGTGGCAAATTTAGAAATGTATATTAATATAAAAAATAATATTAGATGACTCTATTATCAAAAAGAAATTAAGATACATTAGAATTAATAAAGCCAAAAAGATTGTTTAATAATCTTAAAAGAATGAAAGAAGAATAAATTGTTATAAAGGGAGGAAGATTAACACCAAATATGTAATCTCAAAGTGGATAGGAAATAGTAGGTTTTATGCCTAAAAGAGGTGATTTTGATATTGAATTTGATAATGATGCTGAGTTACTTTTAGCAGAAATGGAATTTAATGATGATGATTAACCTAATGAAATAGAGATGAAACTTAAAGTTCTTGATATATACAATATTAGATTGGATGAACGTTTAAAGAGGAAAAATTTTGTAATTGAAAGAGATTTACTTAATTAAAATAAATAAAATAATTATGATAAATAAAGAACAAAAGAAGAGAAAGAATTACATAGTTTAATGAAACCATTTGCTAGATTTAATGATATTGATAATCATGAAAGAATTGTATAAAATTTGATTAAAGAAAAATAATTAAGAGCTAAAATTGAAGAATTGAGATTTTATAGGAAATTAGGAATTAAGACATTTGAAGAAGTTGAAGAGTATTTAGCAGATAAGAGAAAGAAGGATGAGTAAAATTAAAGAAGATAAAATTAAAATTAAGCTTATGTTTATGATTATGATTCTCAAAAATAAAGGTTTTTATAAAGAAGAACTAGATTCACTTCTGTGATAGATGGAAAAGATAGAAATAAATAAGGACCTTCATTTAGTGAAGAAGAATAATAATTATGTTAGAAATTAGGATTGAGTGAACAAGAATATCTTATATTAAAAGAAGTACTTGTTAGAGAATCAGTCAAAAATGGAATGATTAATAAGGATTAGGCAGTTTAAAATTTTTAAATTGATAAAGAACGATTAATAGGAGTTTTTGATTATTTGATTATTAAAGGATTAATTCATGATAAAGAATGAATATATTAATTATTAATAATTATAAATTTCGATATTTTATATAAAGAATTTAATCAGATTTTTGATAATAAATAAAATATATGAATATTCATTAGAAATTAAGATCTGCATCAAATGAGTTTCTAAGAAATATCAAAATAAATGATAACTAATAATCTTTTATAATTGGAGTTGTTTGTGGATATTTTATATAACATAAATAAGATAGTTTAATATCAACATTGATTGATTAGATTAAAGCTATTCAAGAAATGATTACTAATAGATTAGTTAATGTGAAGCATTTTGATGATATGGTACAATCTTTAATAAACAATCTTGAAAAACCCTAAAATTATGATTTTTAATAAGGTGGAGGTACACCAATATTAAATGAAGATTATAATTAATAAAAATATTCAATGGATGATCCGAATGAAGAAGCTACACTTGCATTAATAAAGTAATTATAAGAGGAAGATAAATAATAAGCTTAGAAAAAATAAATAGAAGTTGAATAGGTAGATTGTCCAATTTGTTTTTCTAATTTGATGGAGGAAGATGTAATGCCTTTAGAATCATGCATTCATATTTTTCATATAAATTGTCTTAAAGAATTATTATTATAGGGTATAAATGAAAAGAGGAAATAAATAACTTGTCCAGAATAAAAGTGTGGAAAAGAGATCGCTATAAATGATATATCACATATTGTTGGAAAAGATAAAAAAGAAGAGTTTCTTAATTATACACTTAATAAATTTGTTGATGATCATGCAACAGATATGTCTTGGTGTCCAACTCCTGATTGTCAATATGCTTTTGTTTTAGGAGATGAAGATGATAATAATCATTTTGATTGTCCTTTATGCAAAAAATAATATTGTTTAAATTGTCGAGTTATTTTTCATAAAGGATAAACTTGTAAAGAGTATTAAATTACAAACACTAGAGATTAAAATGATGTAAAGTTTGAAAAGTTTGTTAAAGGTCATAAATTTAAAATGTGTACAAAATGTAAATTTTGGGTTGAAAAAAATTAAGGATGTAATCATATGACTTGTCGATGTGGTTATGAATTTTGTTATGTTTGTGGAGGTAAATACTTATAATGTGAATGTGTTGAAAAATAAAAATAATAATAATAAGAATTTATACGATAATAATAACTTCGCATTTAAGAGTAAAGATAATTGAAAAAATAATCAAAAAAATCTGGAAAAGGTAGAAGATGATTAGATAATATAAAATTATTTTTAAAAATTTATTTAATCAATTATATATATAAATTAAAATAACACTGCTAATTTATAAAATAATTAAATTAAATTTATGAATAGTCTGAATAGTGTTCATATAGACAATATCAACACTACAGGATAATAGGATACTTCTATGTGTAAAAACCCTTAAGTAAATCAGGATTGTGATTCCTCTTCCATTATTTTGCTTAAAAAAATTGAAGCTCCTAGTCCTGACATACCTGGTTTTGGTCAATAAGTTTATAAACCCTTTCAAAAATTAATCATTTACTATCATATTGGATATTTTGTAAAAAAACTATTAAAATTTATTAAACCTGATTTATAATTCAAACCAAAGCACTATAAATTAATTGATGATAAAAGTTCAGGCAACATCAAAGATTTTATAAATTATGCAGGAAAATCTAAAGCTTAAGTTATGCAATATCCTAGTCTAGATGAGGTTAATTTCTTTGTAAGAATGAGATACAGATATAGATAATATCTAAAAAATTTTTAACAAAAAATCTTTTACTTATTCGAATAAATTCCTTTAATAGACCCTTCTTTTAAAATTAAAATTATTTGGGATCTTTTATTGAATTGTTTTAGAATATATTTGATATATATTATACCAATAATAATCACATTTGAAGAATTGATTGAAAATTATGATTATCTCATTATAATATCTCAAGTAGTATTTGCAATAGATTTTTTATTAAGAAATATTACAATCTATTATGATTAAGGTTTACCTGTAATTGATAGATATTAAATTGTCAAAAGTCAATATCATTTTACTAACCTTATTGAATTACTTGAAATATTTTCTCTCTTTGGAATGGCTTATTTTAAATTTGATTTTAATAATCAATTTATTCTATTTAATGGATGGCCTAAATTTTGGATGTTACTTTATTTCATACAATTAAAAAATCTATTGAATTTTATAGGATCATGGTAATAATAATTTATAATGGGATAATTAGCATCATCTTTAATAGAATTATCAAAATTAATTGGCTTATTACTTATAATCTAACATATTTTTAGTTGTATTTGGCTTATCATAGGAAGATATAATTAAATTTGTGGTTAGACTAATTGGATTTCAGCATTTAATTTAGACAATACACTTTGGAGTGAATTATATATTGAATCAATGTATTTCACAAGTGTTACTATGTACACTGTTGGATATGGAGATATACATCCAATAAGTATTATTTTTATAATTATTTAAGATATATCAGAAAAGATATTTGCATTTCTATTTGTATTTGTTTGTACCTTTCAGTTATCCTTTAGTTTAAATACAATTGGAGAAATTTTAACAAGAATGAAAAATAATAATGATATCATTAATAAAAAGTTGATCTTTATTAATTAGTATATGCATACAAAAAAAATTAGTCACCAATTATAATTTTAAGTTAGAGAATATCTTAATTATTATTGGTATTAAGAATAAACCTAATAGACTAAAGAATAAACTGATATTCTAAGTTAATTGTCTGATGATTTAAGAACATAAATAGCCGTAGAATCAAACACTGTAGTACTTAAAAATTGTGAATTCTTTCATAAAAATTTTTCGAATGAGTTTTTAAATGATCTTTTAAAACATCTTTAATTTTAATCATTTTAACCTTCTTCTACTTTAAACACATTTAATGAAGATGATTATTTTATACATATTATTGAATCTGGGTAAGTTGATATTTATGCTAAAAACTAAGATAAAAAAGTTTTAATTGGCAATTATAAACAAGGGGAACATTTTGGATTACATGAATTCCTAAATAATTAGAAATCTTTATAATATGAATATAAAAGTTCAGGATTTGTAAGTACTTTAGTAATTCCAAAATCTAAATTTTATCAAATATTATAAAAATATTAAGTTGATTATGAAACTTTTTGGAATTTAAAAATTAATAATTATTCTGATACAAAATGTGCAATATGTGATTCTAGAAGACATCCGTCAGATTAATGTAAATAAGTTCATTATATACCTGACAAAGAAAAAGTCATAAAATAATATAATTTTTATTAAAGTTAAGAGAGAATTATGTTTTTAAGAAATTCCAGAAGAATTAGATAACTTTATCATGCTTAAACAGATTAAGAGATATTAAGAGAAGCTGCTTAAATGGTGAAAGTTAAAAATGATAGTTTATTTTTCTAAAAATACTAATATAATTAAGATGATACAACTTAATTTGAAAGTTAAGGTAAGCTATATTTCCATAAATAGAAATTCTTAATAAAAAAGATATTGAATCAGTAGGAGTGCTAATAAAAGATCTTGAGAGCAAATCTTATTTTGATTTCTATTAAAAATCTTAATTTAAATCAGAAAAAGAAATTTATGATGGAAAATTAAATTTATCGTCAGAATTCTTAACATTAAAAGTTCTTAAAGATAAATTAAATCATAAAGATCTATATACAGAAAAAGATTTATAACAAATTGATTATCAAATATAATTATTGGAATTAAAATTAAATTTAGAGGATAAATTGGAACTAGATAAAAAGCACGAATATCAAACTTTTAATCAAAAATCAAATATAAACTTTGTTTTAAAGAAACTCATAAATCCTGTTCGATATATATTGGTTTCGACATCTAAAAGTTTGGATCATTATTCTTTAATAAGTGGCAATAATTGGATAAAATATTTATTTTATCCTTATGAATTTATTAATTAATATAGATTCAATATAAATCGATTGGGAGTACCTAGAAAATCTCTAGTAGTTCGATAACAAGAACATCGATTGTCAAATGCACTATTAAAAAAAAAACAATAACATCGTTCCTTAAAAAGATAAATTTAGGTATTTCCTATTAAATGAATAAAAATAGTATAAAAAACA
This sequence comes from Paramecium sonneborni, assembly GCA_905182985.1. Lineage (NCBI taxonomy): Eukaryota > Ciliophora > Oligohymenophorea > Peniculida > Parameciidae > Paramecium > Paramecium sonneborni. The sequence goes on along the minus strand of CAJJDN010000019.1, from coordinate 547,050 downwards.
TTTATGTTATACATTATTATAATTTAAGAAGATTAATTTTACAAATCATATTTTTTCTATACAAAATTTTAATATATCATTAAATATATAGATAATATATTGAAATTTGAATTAATTTATTTATCATCTTACTAAAAATGAAACAACCAGTCTCACTTTTCACTTAAAATACTTTTTCGAGAAGAATAAATTAACAAGATGTTGATGAAATTTAAGACAGATCTGGTTTGGAAATTTTCAAAATGGATGGTTAAAAAAGATGTAGAAATAACCTATCACCAATCGCTCGATCAAATTCAGGTCATCATGAATAATTGATTTTTCAATATAGTAATCCTTAATAACTAATTACTCCTAAATAAGAAAACATTACTGAAAGATTGTAAACATTAACTTAAACAGACTAAATCAAATAATAAAAATCATTTCGAAAATTGATAGTCTATTTTCATCAAAAAGACTTTATAAAAATACTATTAGCTCCATACAAATTAACAGCATCTTTTACATAAAAACATTTTAATCTCATTAACGATTTAGGAGCTTCCTTTAAATATCAGGTTGGTGGATATAGTGAAAACTAAAAAAGTTTGATTTATTAATACATTTCGCTGATTGATATAAGAATTTAGTTAAGATTAAAATTTAGAACAATAAAAACTAATTGTAAACATTTCTTGTAACATTTTCATAATCAAATTCCATTAATAGAACCAATGAGTAATCTAAAATTTTTCTGGGATTTGATGTGTTTTGCTATTAGAATTTACTTAATTGTAATTATTCCAATATTGATGGCATTTCATAATAAAAATTTTATTGATTAGCAACAAATACCATTAATTTTATTTTCTATTGCTTTAATTTTTGACATTATCATGAGAGCATTTACTGTGACTTATGATTAAGGATTACCTGTAAGAGACCGATATTTATTATTTAAAAAATAACTTAATTTCTCAACATTATTGGAGTTATTTAGTTTTATATATACAATAATAATAAGTATATAGTAAGAAAACATTATTGATAAAAATATAATAGGAGATGGTTGGCCAAAATTTATTTTAGCTTTATTATATATATAAGTGGCTAACATATTAAAATTTATTGATATTTCATAATATTCATTTAAGCTCAGTAGAATGTCTACATCAATAGTAGAGTTGATTAAATTAATAACATTAATAGTTTTGGTTTAACATGTTTTCAGTTGTGTATGGCTTGTATTTGGTATTTAATGTTAGGACGCATATTAATAATCTTGGATGGATAAATTTGAACATCATCAATGGTCATATTAATTTCTTTAATCCTTTTATTTTATTTGCGTTACCACATTTACAGTTGGATATGGTGATTTAACTCCTAAAAGTAATTAATTCTTAATAGTATAGATCCCCCTGAATAAATTTTTACTATTGTTTACATGTTTCTATGTATGTTGTTGTTTTCATACACTGTAAATACAATAGGAAGTATACTAACTTAGATTAAGGAGAGCAGTGATAAAATTAAAACAAAACTAACAGCCATTAATTAATATATGCATAACAAGTAGATAAGTCCAGCATTACAATTTAAGTAATTATATATTTAATTTATTAAAGAGTTAGAGAATAATTATATTTTTATTTAAAGCAAGAAGTCATTCAATAAGTCAATGAATAATCAGAAATTATATCAATGCTTCCAGAAGAATTATAACATAGTCTTCGTTTAGAAGCTGCTAAGTCTTTAATAAATAAATGTCCATTTTTTAGTGAAAATTTTTCAGATGATATATTGAATTAGCTATTAGAAGAAGTGAATTTTTAAATCTTCTAGCCAGGAGCTACAATTTAATCAAAAGATGAATTTTTTATTCATATAATTGAATAAGGATAAGTTGAAGTATTATATAAGAAAGTATTAAATTTTACATAATTATCTTTAGAAAATTATACAAACACTTGAGAGGTTTGATTATTTTGGACTTGAAGAATTTGTAACTTAATAATACAATCCTAATTTTATTTTTAAAAGTAATGCTTTTACTAGTGTACTTTCTATTCCATATTCTTATTTTCATAAAATTCTATCTTAGAATGATCTTGAAAACTAAAAATATCATAATCTATTAACTACTTAATCTTGGATTTCTAATTTTTGTTTTATTTGTAAAGCCAAAAGACATTCAACATAATCATGTTCTTTGGTTCATTTTATTCCAAACAGAGAAGTTGTTTTAAAAAGATACCTTTATAGAAAAAAATAAAAAAAAAGAATAAAGTAAGAGAGAAGAATCAGATAATTATCAATTAATGAGATGGATATTATCAATGGATAAAATTAAATTAAAAAAATTCAATTTTAAAATACATATTTAAATTAAAAAATGATAGAATCAACAGTGCATAAATTTTAATCTGATAATTAAATAGCTTTAGAAACCCTTTTTCCAACAATAGAATAACCTATAAGTTAAGATAGTTAAACAGAATCTGAAAATGAAGACCCTGAAGAAATTAAAGATTAGAGTTTTTCATAATAAAATTTGAACTCAGGAAGAGTTAGTAAATAAATTCCTTGTATTTCTTCTAAAAATTTACTTTAATATTAAATTTTAGATAAGATTAAAAATTAAAGACTAAATCGGTTAGTTCAACCTTTATAACCATAGCTTTTAATGTCACAATATGGTTAAATGAATACAAATCAAAATGTAAATACAAAGTAGTAACTTAAAAAGTTATTATTTACAAAACAAGGCTAAATTGAATATGAAGAATAAATAACTTAAATTTAAGAATTAAACTTTTTTAATGAACTCAGATAGAAAATGAATAATTTACTTCTATTCCCAAAAAAAGAGTAAGAATAAATAGAATTCTGGTATAAGAAAATTTAAAATCTTAAAGAAGATTTGCCAGATATGTAAGAATTTGAAATATTGAAAAATTATGAAGTTTTTAATAGGTAATGGAATGCTGACTTGGTTGTAAAGAAATTAGTTTAAAAATAAAAAAAATTCAGGGGATTTAAAAAGCTTAAGAGATTCTTACTTTTTCCCTTTCTTTATGTAAATAAATATTTGGATAAAAGGGATTTAAGTGATCCAAATAAACCTGTAGAAAAACCTAAAAAAAAAAGTAAAATAATAATATAAAATTAGGACCTGCTAGACCTAAGGTAATTAAAAAATCAAGGGTAAGTCCTACAACATGAAATAATTTGTATATCAAATCTATTTATCATATTAATAAATAATAAAATGGGATAATGTAAATGTTTAGAATCACCAAAATAATTAACAATTGAAGGAAACCCTATTTACGATTCTGTAAATCAAGAATAAGATTATCAAATATAAAGAATATTACAGCCTCTAAAATTATATGAAACGTTACCATTACCTTCTTATTATTCTTAAGTAGCAGAAACCTATGAAGATTTTTCACCAGATAAAAATATTCCTGAAGATCCAGTTTGCACAAATTTTGTTGCTCCAAATGTATAAATCAATTAGATTCCTGAAACAGCATTTTGCTAAAATTATCCAAAGTCTGAAAAAGCATTTAAATATGAAGGTTTCATATATTAAGGTTAATGGAAGAAATTTGAACCTTATGGCTTTGGTATTTTTGTTTATAATGATGGAGCAATATATGTTGGTTATAGTGTAAATCTAAATCCTCATATTTATGGAAAAAAAATATATCCAGATGGTTCAGAATACGAAGGAGAATATTTATGTGGTTCTCATCATGGTCAAGGTATATTGAAGAATAAAGAAATGAGTTTTGAAGGAATTTGGAGTTAAAATACACCAGTTAAAGGAAAAGAATTATGGAAAGATGGTACCACCTTTGAAGGAGAATATAAAGAAGGTAAGAAAAATGGGTTTGGTATTATGAAGTGGAAAAATGGTAATTAATATGAAGGTTTATTTTAAAATGATCAATTTCATGGTTACGGTGTGTATACTTTTGCAGATGGATATAAATATGAAGGTGAGTGGATGAATTCTTAAATGCATGGAAAAGGCAAATTGATATATCCTAATTCAAGCTATTTTGAAGGTGAGTTCATTAATGATAAATAAGTTAATGGTTTTTAATATTCTTTAAATGGATTAAACTAAAAAGTTTCCTAATTCAGCCCTAATTCAACAATCAGTGAAAGAAGTTATCTTAAAATTGATAGGCCTAGCATTAAAACATCATATATTGAATTTAAGAGTGTATATGGTTGAAATTTACTATATTTTATTTTGCTTGTGCTACTTGAATAACTTTTTTTGATTAATTTAATCCTTCCATCATTAATTTATACTTGCAAAAATTAGCTAAACACATTTGTATAATGTATCTGCTTCCATAAAATTTTATTTATCATTATTGAATATTATCATGATATCTATATTTTTAATGTTAAAAACAACTTTAAGAATATATAAAATATTTAATTAAAAACATTTTGCAAATTTAGTAAATATTGAATCTTACTTTAAACTCCCTTTCTTTTTTCTGGAAAAAACAAAAATTTTAATTTTAATAGAAAAAAATATCAAAGCGTAGATAGTAAATTAAAATTAATAATTCACAACCAGCCGAAATTTATATAAAATTTAAACTTCTTAATTATTCTCTGCTTAAAATGCAAAATTTTTTTAATTGTGTTCCTTTGCGATTTTGGGAGACTTGTAATTTCAATAAATTCTGCTCTGTACATTTGTAAATTCGAAACAAACTAAAATGTATAAAAGAATGAGATTAAATTATTAGAATATATTCGGAAATCAAACCTCCTATTTTAAATCTTGTGGTTTTTTGATTTTGGTTATTTATGTACAAATAAAACATAAATCAAAATCATGCTAAAACTCCTAAGAATTATAGAAGAGACTCAATCCGAAGAGTCTGTTTAAATTGTTAACGATTAAGATCTTTTCCTTTTATCTTAATTAAAATCCATTAAATCCCTAAAACTGGAATTTGAAATAGAGTCCCCTACTATGATATTTTCTAATCCGTTCAAGCCCTCTATATCATATTCTTCTTTTAGTTAAGCCACAAATTCTTCATCTTCCATGATCAACTTTTTAAACTCTGATTTTTGATCTTCAGTAATTTTATTCTCAAAGCATAAATGAGATATTAGTTTTAAAACCTCTTTATAGAATTCTGCTAATTCATCAGCCATAATTTTTAATTTAAATATTTATATTATGTGCAAATCAGATTAATATTGCATCAAAAAATTATAAATAATTACATTTAATATATAGTATATAACAAATAAATTAATTGTTTGAGCAAAAAGCTAATAAAAAGATCTAAATAAAAGCTTACATGAATTAATAAATTTATTTGAATTAAATAAAAAAAGCTTATTTACAAATTTTTACAATTTCAATATCTTTTCCTACTAATTTAAGCTATACAGTAACAGATGCTTAATCTTTTAAAGACAATCCCAAACACCTTATGTTTAGCTGGTATATAAACTATTTTAAATTAAACAGAATATATTTTTAAGACTGAGTACTAAACTGAAGATATATAAATCACTAAGAAAGTTCCAAACATAACATTATTGAGAGAAAAGCTAAAAGTTTTAATCAATTGTTTAACTTGCTGTCAGATCTATTCAATTATTTACTTATCCTACTTCTAAATCTATTATTTGGCTTCTATAATTCCTGAATCTGTTATTTCTACTATTCTATGATTTTCAAATTTGATGACTTTATATACTTTAGCATAGTGGTTAAATATCTATTTTTTAGACTTACACTAAAGCATCTGCCAATCTCAACTGTCAGAAAATTATAATTATCAAAGTTTTCAAAAAAAACCAAAATGAGTTTGAAGTAAATTACCAGACATAATTAAAGTTTGATAATAGAAAGAAAACTTAAATTTGAAGAACAACTAAATTATAAATTATCGAAAATTTGATTTAGGAAGTAACTGAAAATAATAATATTAAATTAGATAGCTATTTAATCGGAATGAAGAGAAAAGTAAGTAAAAAGTTTTTAGATATAAAAGAATAAAATTCACCAAAATAAGTCAAATCAAATCAAATCATTTATCCCTCTATTTGTTAATTCCAAGTAATTATGTATTATACAATAGACTTTAATCTCAATATAATCTACTTGCTCCACCCAGATATATTTAAAATATACTCATTTATTATATCCTTTCTAAAGCAAATAAAATAAATTGTTAAATTCTGCATTTAATTAGTTCTTCATCTCTTAATTATTTTGCTATAGGCTAATAGATTTCAATCAGATTGATATTCAAATAAATAGTCAATTTTTATGCTTATACTTACCCTCGTACATCAATGAGAAACTAAATAGATTATAAAAGATGATTGACTCTATTAAACTTATATCAAATTAAGCATGTCAATTAATCAATTAACAGATAAGCAAAATTTTATTTTATAATTAGAGGCTTCAAAATATTAAATAAATTTTTTTGTTTCTCATAAAAATGATTTTATATACATATATATCAACTTTATAAAGAGAATAAAATTAATTATTAATTTCAATCAAAGGTTTGTTCGTCCAATTTTTAACTATATTTTAATTTAAGGAATTTTAAATAATTCTATATAGATTAGATAGAAGGCCTTTCTCTTGCCTTCTTCTTTAAACCTAAAATCCTAATAATTTATTACATTAATATGTTAAGTCTATTAAATGATAAATTACAGTTCTTGGGCCAGCTTCTAAAAGACCGTAATTCTCATCTTCTATATCATATGATGGGTTATTTTTGAATTTTTTTAAGTACTCTTCCTTATTCAAAAAATACTTTTAAATAAAAATAATTTGATACAAGTGGTATTTTTCCAAAACAAAGTTCATACGCTAATACACCAAAAGAAAAAATATCAGTTTTTGCTGACAAGTTTTAATATTGATGTGATAAAATTTCTGGAGCGCTATAAGGTACTGAATATTTGATGGAATCTCTTTAATATTAATAACTAGGATGATAAGCTTCTCCAAAATCGCAGATTTTAACATTTCCATTTATATCTATCTAATAATAAATAATATTAATATATACTAAAATATTATCTGGTTTAATGTCTAAATGAAAAACTGAACGTTTATGTAGATGACAAAGGCCCTTTGCAATTTACCTTAAAATTTTCATTTTTGAGTTTAAAGACATAACCTGCTAATATTTTTTTTGATAATTTCTTAAACTTTTGAAATGACAATTTTCCATAAAATAATAATTATTTTTAAATTATTAATATATGTATATTTGCACAATGTATTTTGAATAACTTTTTGACAGTAATAAATTTAGAAACTATATTTCTTTTTCTAATTTATCATTTGATCCAGTTTTATAAGCCAAATTCAATGTTTTCCTTTCCTCTATTGGTATAGATATTTCATAAATTTTATGGAATCCACCAACATCTATTAAATCTTTATCATTTAAACTAGAAAGATGATCGAGAATAAAATATCCTAAAGGAATTATTTAAAGTTTTGATTTTTCCTCATGAGATCTTTAAGTTGGTGCATTATCGTTTTATTATTGAGCATCAAGAAAATTTTGATCAAATGATTAATCCATTAATTCACCTGTCGTATAACTGATTTTTAAAAAATATGAATTCTTTTAATTCTTTGAAGTTTTTTCAGATTTTTTTGTATTTGCATAGAAATTTAACATTGTAGAAATATCAGCACATTAAATTTTAAATCCTAATTTTTATATTTATAAAAAGATTCGATTGAAATTTTATTCTGCGCTGTTCAGTATATGCTAAATAAAAATCTTATTTGCTTATTCTCTCTTAAGATTTTTAATCTCATAAATAACCTAGTGTGTTTCGCTACAATAAAAAATAGATCCTATTTTCAATTCTTTATTATATTATAAGCATATATTGTTCATAGTAAATGATTAATCTTTATTAAATAAGTTTAATACCTAAAATTAAAACTAAATTTTCAGGATACTCCATTATAGTCATTTATATATAAATTTGGTTGTCTTTCTCTCCTAAACATCCTTGCAAAAAAATAAATTATTTGCTTTTAAATATTATTTTATGATGAAAAAATAAACTCTCTTTTAAGGAATGCACACAATCTTCAATATTTTTGCTTAATTTATCTAAATCATCTATATTATTGATCAAATAAAAGTCAGTTAAATCTTTGTAATTTTTTTCATTTTCTATATTATCGTTATCTTATTCTTTTTGTTAAGATTAAATTTCTTAGATAGATTCATAATTTTCTTTAGATTGTAAATGTACTTCTTGTTGTATAGAGTTATTTTCTTCTCGAAATTCTTAAATTGTTATTTAATTAGTTTCCTATTCTGTTTCTCTATTATTATTGCTTGATTGAATATAAAGTTCGTGATCCTTATTTTCAAATGACTCATTTTTTTAATCAGACAATTAACAGCTTGCAAATTAAATAGTTTGACAATTATCTTCATTAAGTGACTTATTCATTTATAATTAATTAAAAATTAATATACATTGATTTATAGAAAAAATAAATGTGATTTCATTGTTTTTATATTAGATTGAAATTACATTTCATTTAATATGCATATTAGTTAATAAATTGATAATTATTTTTTAGCTACTTATTATATTCCACTAATTCCTATAGTTTACATAATTTTTCTTCTTCTTCTCTTTGTAAATTTTTGATTTATTTGATTTATAAATTAATTCAGCTCTTATTAGAGGAAATAAATGATACTCAATCTATCTAAAATTTTTAATTGTTTTTTTAAAGACATTTATTTAAAAACTTCACTTTATAACATAACTTTTAAAAGATCTCCTATTTCATTAAATTAATAATAAAATTTAGCGGTTTTATCAAAAGCAATTCAATTAAATACATATTTCAAAATCTTTTACTTTTTTAATATGTTAAGAATCAATAAACCCAGATATTTTATATTAAAGTTTTTCAAAGAATTTACTTTTTATTAATCTATGTTAAAAGGGATTTTCTGGGTACATTAATTTTTGTATAAATTATTCTCATTTTAGAATTGATAAGTAACCCAATTGTTTTTTTTTTAATCATCAAGAATATTTATGAATATGCAAACTTTTATTTAATCTTTGGTAATTCTTCTATTCCTAATTTTAAAAAAAAAGGTTTAGGAAAAATATCTATATCTTTTATCCATCTATTATAATTTTTCTTTTCTAAAAATTCTTATTCAATATGATTTAAACTGAAATTAAAAATTTTTCCTTTAAAAACATGGATTTCTCTCTTTATTTTCTATAGACGTTAATTTAAGTTTCATCAAATTTATTGATTTGATAATAAATTTTTATTTTTGTAGGTAAATAATCTAGAGGAAATTTTTCTATCTTTATTAGAAATTTTTCCAAGTTAAAATTTCGATTTTTATCGATTGTTTTAAATATTTAATTATCTGAATATATTAAGCGTAATCAATAAATTGAGTCAATTTGATTGATATGGATTTTAATGAACTATCTTTTTATTTAGATAAAGGATAATCAAAATTTTAATAAAAATTTAGAAATAAAATTATTTAAAACCACCCATCATCTATTTCTATATTCATTTCTAATTCTTGAGTTCTTCTTTATGATTAGGATAATTTCAACAGAAATTATTAAATTTCATAACCAATAATATTTTTAATCTTTATTGTATTATTACTTTATTTCTTTTTTCTATCCTTAAAAACCTCAAATCACAATTCAAAATTTTTTATTAATTAAATTAATAATTAAAGCCTCAGAGAATCATTCAACGAGTAAAAACATGTAAGTGATAATAAGTTTTTAAATTATATATTATATTATTATAATCAAAATGGGTTAATGTGTCACTAAAGAAGGAGATGAATAAAGAAGTATGTAAAGAAACTCTTAAAAACCTACAATATAACCGATGATAAGAACATACAGCTCAAAATTATTAAACCCTAACATTAAAGATTGCGTAATAATAGAAGAAGAGTCTTATTTATAATAAAGTTCTTTGTACTCCATATATACAATAATGGAAGAAAACCAAGTGAAAAGATCAACTTTAGCTAATGCAGTATCTAAGGTAAAACCTTTGGGTAATACTATCACATCAGGAATAGCAGTGCAATTCATCAATATTAGTAATGGAAGAAAATTGCATTCTCATGCTATTAAGTAAGATAAAGGTTTAAAATAACATGAAGTAAGCTAATGCAATGAAATTGAAAAGACAGATTATGATGAATGGTTAATTTTAACAAATCATTATGAACCTGTAAAAGATGGTGATGTTGTGGCAGTATTTAAATTCTTAATTTTTTCAGATTTAACATAAAATTACAAAATGCATTCTAAGATCTAGTAATGGCATCATGACAAAATCAAAGTTATAATAGGTTTCTTGTGTAGATATTATTTAAGATTTAACAGAAGATGACTATTGGATCATAGAAATCCTTAATGATTCAAAATAAATTAGCAAATTACATAGCAATAATCTAATTAGTAAATATTTGAATTTACAAAAATAAGGAATAAAGCATGCTCACACGAATTCCTATCTGTCTGGAACCAAAAATAAAGCAGTTCTTAAAGGACACATGGAAGTCTGTGTAACCTAATAACCTGGCCATGATATCTGGGTTGTTGAGGAAACAATTTGATAGTAACAATTTCTATTTCTTTATTTTGTAATTTTATTTATTTATGTTATTGGATATATTAATTTTATTTATGAAAATATAGCATCTTCTCATTTAATTGTTAATATTTACAACAGTCCAAACAATCAGCTTTTAACTATTATTTGATCCTTGGTCATAAGAAAGATTCGAAAGGATATCAAGAGAAAATGCAAGATTATTTAACCCATTATTATAAATATTGAATAGAATTGATTTCATTAGAGAAGCCCTTTCTATTTTTGGAATTCTAAGTTCATTGATTTATTTATTCGGGTATAGATATCTTACTATTTGAAGATCTAAGTTTTTTGGGTAAATGACAATTATGTGGTTAGTTTGTTATTGGATAATATTCTTTAATTTCAATATTTTAAGGAGTGAAAGATTTTTTGTATATGTATTACCTGGAACATTTGGAATATGTGCATTTTCAAATACACTCCTAAAAACATTATGATAAATTAATATATAACGTTAAAATAATTAGAAATATTTTTAAATTTTATGATCCCTCGCAAGTCATCTGTGTCTAGGAAAACTATTACTTAACCTAAATTTATCTTAAAAGATGATAATACTTTGGATTCATCGTATTTGGAGATGTATTAATAAAATAAGAATCATAACCCTGGTTAAAGATTACAATAAATACTACAAAAATAAATAAATCAGTCATAAAAGAATAAGTCAGTAGAAGATGATAGATTAACTAGATAATAGTTTATTAATAGAAGCTAATAAGTTGTTCGCTAAGATTTAGGATCTTATACTCCATAGAATATTTCATATGACGATGTTGATCTAAGAGAAGAAAATAAATAGTTAAAATGTATTCTAATTTTAATTTATTTTAGAGTAGATAAGAAAATTACAATTAGAATTATAATAGAGTAAACATTAAAATTAATTACTGATTCAAGATTTCGAATAATTGAGAGATTAATTAGAAAAATAATCAGAAGAGTTTAATCAAGCCTTCGAATTGATAAGTGAAGAAAAATAATTAATCTAATAAGAAATTGATTAAAAAGATTAAATAATTGCTTAATTAAGATAATAATTGGCTCCTCCAAGTAAAACTTAAATGCAAATTGATGAAATCAAAAATAGAATCTTGGCTCGTAAATCTGTTCATCGTAGTTCAAGGGAAAACATTACATAAATGATGAATGAAATGGATTAATCTGCTAGATAAGATTTAAAAGAAAACTTTATGGATTATAATAATCGAATAACACTCTAGAAATCGATAAAATGAATTCATTAATTAATATTAATCTATATTATTATTCATTATAATTCATTTTTTGTTATTTATTTAAAAATAATATAAAAATAATCAAACTTTTTGTTAGAGTTAAAGGGTCATGCTTTGTCTCTTAGTAGGATTCCCATCACTTATTTTTCACTCATCTATAAAACTAATTAATATTGATGAATTTCTCCATAAAGTTTGATGGCCAAAGTTTTTGGACTAGGAATTTCATTAAAAATAGTAGGTTAATTCATATCAATATATCCAATACATTATTATTGATCACATTAAAGAGAAAATAATTTCCATTCTTTATTTATTTCTTTATTCATCCAAGGATTTAAATCAGACATTCTAAATGTAAAATGAGAAATTAATGGTAAGACTTAAACATCAAAGTTTTATTACCTCAATTTTTGAACAAATTATGGAGATTGATTATCATCAAATTCAGGGATAGTAAATTCTAAATATGATTCTTCTATTCTTATCATTAATATTTGCTATTCTTAATTTATTAAATTTTCCTTAAGAATACCTTCCAGTTTATCGATTTCCCTTGACCAAAATAAGTAATTACTTAAATTGAATCTATTATTTATATGAAATTTTAATAAAGAAATTTTTCCACTACAATAATGAAGATCCTATAAACCCAATGTCTTTCTGAATTATTTAGTATTTTATGGAATCCCAGCAAAATTACCATCTTCATCTAATATACAATCTTACTAAATGATAGTTTTGATATTTTTTTTGTTTAAGGCTTCCTTTAAGACACAAAATAGCCCATAATCATTAATATACTTGCCAGCACATAAGGCATTTTATATTAACAATTCATTTGATTATTATAATTCTTAAAAGTCTAAAGGTTCCTGGGCTTTTAAATAGAAACTCAAATCTTTATGAAACTTTTAACCTAATAATAAAATTCCTTTTTTGATGGTTTTTATTTTATTTGTTGGTGGTACTAAGGGAGTTTTGAGGTTTTCATCATTCTATTTATCTAATGGGGCTAAATCTTTTAAAAGATGATTAGTAATAATTCTTTCTTTTTGAGATTAGGAAGCTTCAATATTTTTTGGGAGCTCCATCGTAAATCTTTTACTTTATTATTCTAACAAATTATAATATGGATATGAAACTTTTTGATTCCTCCAATAATTTAGACTGATGAACAGAAATACTCATCTTTCGTTTGCTGATTTCAAGTGAATTTAATATTTGTTGGAATTAATCATTTTCATCACTTTATGACATTATTATTATATAATCATTTTTATAATGGTATACCTTATACTAAAAATTGTTTTCTTCTTCTTGGAGTAATAAAAAAATTAATTCCAGTATTTCCATTACTTGATTTAGGAGACTACAATGAAGATACTTATTAATTTTAGCTTAGGCTTCTTGAAGATTTAATTTTTTTGAGTTTTGATTAATGAACAATAGCACGATATTCTTGCAATAATTTTGAGACTGTAGACATCATTTATTATTACTCTTATTATTCTTTTTTTTTTATGTCTTTATTTTTCTTTTGTTAATTTATTCCTAAATATTCCACACTTTAATTTGGAGATATTTTATTGAATTTTATTAGGATTTACCTATTTTGTAACTATTTCTATTCAAAATCCAAATTATCAGCATAATTAGATATTCTTCTAATACATCCAGTTTAAACAGAGACCGTTTTTAATTCTTTTATATTGTTAATTTGTTAAATATCATTAGAATTTGACTTTTTTGAATGCTATTCTTTTTATATTCTAATTTATTCAATTTAAATTAACTATTCTAATCGTTTTGATCTCCAAATCCTTTTTTAGATCGATTATTCTTCATATAAATGTTTAAGTTCTAATCTTTATTCAAAGAATCTATAAATAATTTCTACAATTATATAATTGACTACATTTTTAAATAGCATAGACTTCTAATTTAGGAGATCCACATTTAACAGTACTTTAATTAATTTATAGATCATCTCCAAAAACCTAGCCATAATCTATTCTGGATATTAAATATTATTGTCCATTTTTAATCATCATTAATTCTGCAAATCCACATGAAACTACATATATATTAAGATTTTCAGATCCTTAAGAAAATACAATTTGATTATGATGAAATATTTGAAAATGAAATTCAAAACTTAAGGCCCTAAGTTCCCCATCTGTCCAAGCCTCAAAAAGAGAACATTGTCTTAATAATTTAATTTTATCAAGCAACGAAATATTTTTACCTACAAATTTCCAAAAATGTTATTTATCCATGCAAGCAAACTCACAATCAGTTTTACAAACAATCGTTGAAGATACTATTCCTTCATCAATTAAGGCTAAATCTCCAAAGTGATCACCTACATGAAGTTCTTTAAATACATAACTCTAAAATAAAGTTGTGTCTTCATAGTTTGGATTACAATCCTATTATTTATTATAACATATTACTTTTTCATCCTATAATAATCTTTATGCTTTTTTATTTTTTGGATTGTAATAAATTAAAGACACAGTTCCTTTCAGAATTATATAAAACTTTTAGCCTAAATCCCCTTTTTTTAGTAAAGTATCTCCAGGTTTTCGAATTGTTAGATATAAGAATTCACAAAACTTTAAAAATTTTTAAAACCCTTCTTTTTATATCATTTCTCGACAATAGTTATACTTTTATAGACATTATGCAATTTGAGTTTCGTCTTTTTGATTTCTATTCTTGAAACTTATTATAGTTAAAAGATTACGATTTGAGAAGTGGAAATTTTGGTATTTCTCTTTTTCTAATGATAATTAAAAGGAACTTAACAAATTTGTATAATTTATGAATAGGATTTTTATTCATTTATATTAATTAATAACAGAATTACTGCTTCTATCAAATGTTTGATTGCCTGAATCTCTTCTCCTCAAAATGGGTGATTTAGTGGATGCAACAGAACTCATATATGATTGGACTATGGCTTTTCTAACTTAAGATTGATCTAATTGATATTCTATTGAAGCTTTATCATTTTTTTTAACTGTTGATTAATATTATTAATAAGGATTTATTTATTTAGGGGAATGTATTTTTGAACAACTTGATTTTTGGGATTAATTATTTTTAATTGGTTTTATTTATTCAAGAAACCAGGGATGTAGGAGAATCTAATAATTAAAAATTTTAAATTTACTTCAGTTGCAGAAATACGATCTTCAGGATCAAACTATAACATTTAATATAATAGATCTTGCAAGTAAATATCGTTAATGGTATTGAAATTAATTTTACATTAAATTATTAATTAAAACAATTCTTTATCATTTTATCCTTTAAAAGGGAAATAACCCTAAGTCAAATAAAATATGACAATTCCAAAAGCCCAAATATCAGCAGGAGGTCCTTTATAGTATTATTTAGTAACAATTTCTGGAGCCATATAACTGGGAGTACCACAATAAATCTTTTTTTTAATTGTATTAGAAAAAAGAGTGGAAAAGCCAAAATCGATTAATTTGACTTAGCCATCCGAATAAAGTATGTTTTCAATTTTGACATCTCTATGAGTAATATGTCGAGCATGTAAATAATTTAAAGCTGATGCAATTTAATATAAAGCTTATTTTAAATTATAACCTTTTAAAGTATTTAATTATTTTCCATCAATATATTCCAAAAGTAAATTTATATGATTATTAGTTTCAATGACATTGTAAACATTAATAATGTTTGGATGTTTAACCATTTAAAGTATACGAATTTCACGAAGAATAGATTTTTAACGACTAGAAGAGATACCAGATTTGTTGTAAATCTTAAGGGCATATGATTTAAGTGTTAATTTATCAGCGCATAATCTAACACTTGCATAGGATCCAGAGCCAATTTATTTTCCTACTATATATATTTCTTTAAATGCTGCTGTTTTATCAATTATTGATTCTTTAAATAGTTTTAAAGTTAGATCTTATTAATTACATTTCCATAAAGTCTCATCAAATAGAGGATCCAACGCTTTCACTTTTAGTTATTTTGGTATTTGATAATTTTCAATGATTGTAAGTTGTGAAGAGTTATCGTGGTATCGATTTGAAATTTTGCTATCTCTCCTTCTAGTTATAACCTCTTTGATAACAAAATATGTACAACTTGTTAATTTAAGTTCTCTTTATTCTATGGTGAAATTGATCTCCTTGAGAATTGCTTCCAAAGCATACTTTCTGTTAAAATGATTAAATAATTTATATAATGTAATATTTATATATATAAATCATCTCAAGTATTGTGATTGATTAGCAAAATAAATTTATTAGTGGTGCTAAATTTAATGCTAAGGACACTGAGATAGTTTAGTTCAATTTTCCATAGAGTTCCAGTAAGATTGTTTTCTAGTTCTGTTGAAGTTGCTCCAAAAGATGTATAATTATATATAGATAAGTGTAGGAAATATTAAAAATTTTGCATTCAGAGTCAAGAGACATTTTTAGAAATGTGGCCATCATAGCTCATGTTGACCATGGAAAAACAGTATATAATTGATATAAATTTGAAAAGACACTTGTGGATGCTTTGTTAAGAGCAAGTGGTTGTGCAAATGAATATGATTCAATGGATAGCAATGCGTTAGAAAAAGAAAAAGGAATTACTATTCTATCTAAAGTGACAGGTGTTACTTTTGGAGGAAACAAAATAAATATTGTAGATACTCCAGGACATTAAGATTTTGGAGGAGAAGTAGAGAGAATTATGTCAATGGTTGATGGCGTATGTTTATTAGTATGCGCAACTGAAGGACCTATGGCATAAACTAGATTTGTATTACAAAAGGCTTTATAATCTAATTTAAAACCTATTGTTATTATTAATAAGGTAGATAGACCTTCAGCTAGACCTGTAGAGGTTGAACATGAAATCTTTAATTTATTTTGCGATTTAGAAGCTCCTAGTGAATCACTTGATTATCCATTATACTTTTGTTCTGGTAAAGAAGGTTGGGTAAGAAAAGGATCAATGGAAGCAGATAAATAAGGATTAGAAGATGTTTTAGAAACTATTGTAGAAACTATTCCACCACCATAAATTGGAAATGAAACCAATTTCAAAATGTTAGTATCTTAATAAGAAAGTCATCCTTATTATGGTAAAATATTAATTGGAAAAATACATCAAGGAGAAGTTAAACTTAATGATAAAATCTTAGCAGTAGATTAATTTGGAAAATTAGTTGAAACTGCTAAAGTTTTAAAAATTTTAAGAAGATATGGAATGTAATAATTAGAAATGGCAAGAGCAGTAGCTGGTGATATTGTATAAGTAGCTGGATTTAATAATGCTATTGTAACTAATACTTTAAATGAAATGGGTAAAAATGAAGTTATACCATCCATTCCTATTGATCCACCAATGATTTCAGTATCTATTGGAGTTAATACTGGTCCTTTGGCAGGTAAGGAAGGAACCAAATTAAATGCTTAATAAATTAAGGATAGATTATTAAAAGAAGGATAAAGCGATGTTGCATTATAAGTTTTAGTTAAGGATAAATCTGATGAGAGTGCTTGTGTATAATTGTTAGGAAGAGGTGATCTTCATCTTGCTATATTGCTTGAAAACATGAGAAGAGAAGGATTTGAGATGTAAGTTTCACCTCCTTAAATAGTGACTAAGAAATGTGTAGATAGTGGAAAAACATTAGAACCAATAGAAAAAGTTTCTATTGAAATTGATTAATAATATATGACTGGTTTGATTGATAAAATGTCATAAAGAAAAGCTATTTATGAAGATTGTATAAATATTGACAAAACTCGAGTAAAACTAATATTCTCAGCTCCTACTAGAGGTCTTGTTGGTTTAAGAGCGGAATTAATAAATGATACTAGAGGAACTGCTATAATGTAATAATAATTTTTAGGATATCAAGAATATAGAGGAACTTTAAAAAAGAATTTAAAAGGAGCAATAATCTCAATGGCTGCAGGAATTTGTTAAGGTTATGCTCTTGAAGATATTTAAAAGTTTGGACCATTATTTGTAAAACCAGGATCCAAAGTTTATGTAGGGTAAGTAATAGGAGAACATAAATTAGAATAAGATATTGAAGTTAATCCTATAAGAGAAAAGAAGTTAACAAATGTTAGAACAGTATTAGCTGATGAAAAAATTAGTTTATTCCCTCCTAAAATATTTAGTCTTGAAGATGTTATAGCTTACATTAGGGATGATGAATTAGTAGAAGTTACTCCAAAAGATCTTAGAATAAGAAAAAAAGAATTAGATTCAACTCTTAGAAAAACACAGCGTAAAAACTAATAAAAATGATTAATAATGCGTATTATAATTTTATTTATTACAAAATGGGAATTTGTGCATCTAAAAAACAAAAAGACGACTTGGCTTTAAAGCCTAAACATTGGCCAAGCAGTCCTGGTCGTAGACACACAGGTAATAGTTTTAAATATGGAACTGATCTTTATATAAATCTAAAAAATGGTTAGATTGACAATTATTATATTTTGGGTGATGTTCTTGGAGTTGGAGCATTTGGATAAGTTATCAAAGCAACTCATAAATAGAGTGGATAAATCAGGGCATTAAAAACATTAGCCAAGAAAAAGATTATAAATGAAGAAAAAGAAAAGATGTTTGCAGAAGTTAACATACTTCGAAAATTAGACCATCCAAATATAGTTAAACTTTTTGAACTATTTGAAGATGCCTAAAACTACTATTTAATTACTGAGTATTTTAAATTTCATTAATATTTAGACTTATACAAGGAGGAGAACTTATTAAAAAAATCCAATCATAAAATACTTTCTCTGAAGCAGAAGCTGCATTTTATATGAGATAACTTTTATCTGCATTGCAATATTGTCATAAAGCAAAGATAGTTCACCGTGATTTAAAGTTAGAGAACCTTATGCTCAATGTGGACACAGATAAACCGATTTTAAAAGTTATAGATTTTGGCACTTCTAGAAAGATCATTTAAGAAAAATATCTTACATCTAAATTAGGAACTGTAATAATAAAATTTAATATTTTAATAGCCACATTACACTGCACCAGAAGTTTTTAAATAGTAATATACAGAAAAATGTGATATTTGGTCATGTGGAGTGATTTTATATACATTATTATGTGGATATCTACCTTTTAATGGAAATGATGCAAGAACTACTCAAATATTGATTGAATGTAATAAATGGAGTTTCGATAAAAATGATTGGGCAAATATATCATCAGAAGCTAAGACATTTGTTAAGAAGCTTATGACTTATAATCCAGATAAGCGATTATCAGCAGAAGAAGCATATTTAGATCCTTGGCTATAAGGACATATAAGTAATACTATTGATTCTAGGGCTTTAACTCGTTTATAAAAATTTTATGTAATTTAAATAAAATCTATTTTTAGTAATCTCATATTATATAAGAATTAATTAGATAATTTATAACTTATCAAGTTCTAACACCTGAAGATAAGGAGAAGATTTTAGGAAACTTTTAATCATTAGATAAAGATGGAGATGGTAGGATTAATAGAGAAGATTTAATCTTTGGTTTGAAATAATCTAAATTAGATGAAACTGAAATTGAAAAATAAGTAGATAATATTATGGAATAGTGTGATTTTAATAAAACTGGATCTATTGAATACAATGCTTTTCTAAGTATAATGATAAAGGAAGAATTGTCAGCCAAAACTCACAAATTAGAAGAAGCTTTTAAATAATTTGATCTGGATAATGATGGTTTAATCAAAAAGTAAAATCTCGAGGAAGTTTTAGGGGGAATAATAATAGATGAAACTCATTGGGAAGAAGTACTAAAAAAATGTGATTCTGATTAATAAGGAATGATTAACAAAGAAAATTTTGTAAAGCTTATGTAGCAATTATGAAAAATATATAATAATTTTTAAACTGTTAAATAATATAAAATGTAAAATTATAATTTGAATTAAAAATTAGATGCTAATAATATTAGTTGGATTGTTGTAAATTTACGGGAAAAGTATACGTAAAGAATAAATATGGTGTGAGAAATAGTAAATAATGAAAAGTTAGAATAATAGTAAGGGATTCACAATAACAATTCCTGGATCAGGAACAGTAGATTTATTACCATCGATAGGAACAGTAAGTTTTACAATAGAAATATTGGATAAGGATGCAAGTGAAGCACTTGATTAAGCAAATAATTTAGTGATGAATGCTGTTTAATAAATAAAAAATGAATTGGGATATTCAAATTATGAAATTGAAACAGGGATGTTTGAATTAGAAATTTAATACAAAGATAATGAGTAATAATTGTAAGGATACAAAGTTAGAAATTAGTTATATGTAATAACAAGAGATTTATAAATGATTGGTAAAATAATAACAATAGGAGTTAATGCAGGATTGAATATAATAGATGGAATAACATATTAGAATAAAGCAGAGGAAATAGATTAAGCAAATGATGAAGCATTAAATCAGGCAATTGAAGATGCAAAAAGGAAAGCAAAATAGGTGGCAGATTCTTTAAAGATGAAGGTTTTGAGAATAAAGAAATTCAAATATTTGGATTCTTATGGGAGTTCAATAACAAATGGTTATTAACCAGAAACAAGAGTAGACGAAAATGTAAGGAAAAATGAGGAAACACCAATATTTGCATCAAAAAGTCATGTGAGAGTAGACATTTAATTAAAAGTAGAATTAGAATATTGAAATTATTAAATTCAATTTGAGATATTATGTATTTATGTAATATTGTTATAAATAAATCTAAGTTTAGAATTACACTTAAAATAATACAATATAATAATTTAATAAATGATTTAGAATTAAATTCAGTAAAAATATAATTTTAGTTTAAAAGAAGTAGTAATAAGAAGAAGGATAAATCATATTGTCAAAAAAATAAATTAGCTAGATAAATCTAAATATATGGTTAATAATGTATATAGAAATAACATTAAAATATGTGAAACATACTTATACTCTTTTGATTAATATAATTGATTTAGTTGATTAAGGTAGTTTGAATAAATATTGTATTTAGATTGGTTTATTGATTTGATGATATTGTAAAGATCAAGAGATTCATTTGGAGAGAGAAGGATAATTGAATCTGAGTGATTAATATAAATATATAAGTAAATTATGTTTATTTTCGTTATTTAAATTTGAATGAAGCAACCACTACAAAGTCGATTAATTATATAAGATGCAAGAAGAAAGAATTTAAGTGCCATTGCTCTTATAGATCCATCACCTAAGTAAGTCACAATAAGAAAGGCTTCTATTGGAACTTTCAAGAATAAAGAAAATATTAATATTAATGAAACATAGAAGTAAAAAACTCCATAGAATACAAATACAGAAGACATTAGAAAATAAATTAGCTAACTTATTAAAAGAACAACTCAATAATAGAGGACTAAATTAAAAAAAATAGACATTGTCTGTGAAGAATAAATAGAAATTAATGATAAACAAGAAAGCATTTTTGATGAATTTACTCTTAGATTACTTTATTAAAAAGAATTAGAATATAAAATACATCCATCATTTTTTGAACATTAAACTAATATTACACCAATAATGAGATCAATTTTATTTGATTGGATTAGTGAAGTTTGTAAAGAATTCACTTTGAAAAGAGAAACATTTCATCTTTGTGTACATAATCTAGATAGATATATGTCTAAAGTTTAAATCTCTAAATAAGAACTTTAATTATTTGGTTTAGCTAGTCTATCTATAGCATGTAAAATAGAAGTAAATTCTATATTTATGTTAGGAAATCTACCCTCCAAAAATTAATGATTTCTCTTAAGCTAGTAATTATAGTTTTACTGAATAATAAATCCTTGAAAAAGAATAACATATACTTACAGAATTGAAATGGCTTATTAATCCACCAACTCTTTATCTTTGGAGTACTTGGTATTTATCTTAATGGGATAT
Organism: Paramecium sonneborni; assembly: GCA_905182985.1. Lineage (NCBI taxonomy): Eukaryota > Ciliophora > Oligohymenophorea > Peniculida > Parameciidae > Paramecium > Paramecium sonneborni. Next base: position 525,142 of record CAJJDN010000019.1, on the reverse strand, counting down.
TTACTATCCTTAACCTAAACTTTAAATTAAATAACCTACATAGAGTTCTTACACTTTATTTCGACATTATATGGCCTTCCTTGATTGTGCTATATTAGATGTCAAATTGTATCAATTTTCTAATAGAGAAATTGTTGCTTCTCTTCTTTATTTGGTCTTACTTAAGCAATATTCTGGTTGTACTTATCAAAGAATAGTTGAAAACAAACTCTAAGATAGAGATATTTTAGATTTTCAACATATTTATAAACCATTTACAGAATTGGTTTTTGGATTCCAATTCAATCAATTAACTAGATGTATTAAATATCTAAACAAATTTCTTATTCTTGATATTATTATTGATTAGCATGGATAATTCAAAATTACTGCAGAAAAAGAATTAGAAGAAGCCTATGAGTATTTTCTATCAATTCAAACACACAATCCAGCTAATCTTTAATTCATTAAAAAATGATTGATTTAATATACTTTTCATTATTGTTTTATTTATTCTTTAATGATTACAAATACATCACTATATAATTATTATAATTACATATCTATATTAATTATTATTATCACATTACTAGATATATACTCACTATAATCAAGAAAAATATTCCAAAAATTAAATGCAGTACAAATTCTTATTATTATTTTGGTTTACTTTGTTCAATATCTACATGAGGTTTCTTTATAAGTGATAAAAATATTTTTATATCTGATAAAGGTTTACTAGGTCTACTATCTATTATTTTTTTTTTCAGCATTTCTTATTCTTTTGCTTTTTCTTAAGCTAAACTTAATTTCGAAATTACATAAATAACCGAAATGAGATGCTTCCTTCTATTTTTAAAACAAATCCAAAAATTCTTCATAAAATTTTAATTTATCAAGACTACTTTCTGTATGAAAATGTGCTGATTCTTTAAAATTGTTTTAAATTTGCACAATTTAACCTTTTTCTTCTTTCTTATTTATGTTGTTATTCTTTTAAGTGAATTCAAGTTCTTCTTATCTTTTTGGAGATATTTCTTCTTCACTTTAAGATTTTATTTAAGCCTAATTATTTTAAGAATAATATCGAAGATGTTAAAAACCTTTATTCATAAACAGTAGACTTGGCTATTATGATCTAGATTTTTTCATATGAATTGTTTCTTCCTAAAGATTTATTAAGGGCTACTAACATCTTTTAATTATTATTTTTTGAAGCTTATTGATTGCTAAGCTCCAATGATATCTTAAAATCATTAACTTAAATTAGCTTGATTGTCTTTAATTCTACCTAATCTTTAATTAACAACAAGTCATTTTATCTAATAGTATTCTCCCTTGAGATTTCATTATTACTTTAATATTATAAATGGATTAAGTAAATTAAGCATTTAAAGAGCTATACTTTTAAGGTGAATGCTATGAAAATGTGAAAGATAAAATAGATTAATGCCCTTACGATGAACTCAATGGGCTGATGGAACTATATGTATAAAATTATTTAGATGTAATAATTTGTTAACAATTAGACAGTACAAAACAATTTATACTCATATAGTTATAATGATTATGATTCTGCAAAATTTTATTTAGAGTAAGTGAATGGTCATTGGATGAGAATCTAAAATATTGCATTAGAATTAGGGAAGTATTAACAAATAAGCAATAGTTTTAAAGTAATTATTACTATTATTATTAGATTCAAGAATATCATCGACAAAGATTTTAGGATAGAATATTTCAAGACAATAAGATCAATTTAGTATTAAGAGATATATGCAGAATCTATAAATTTAATCAAGCGATTGAACCACTATTTTGTTCTTAAATCTTCTAATACTTTAAACCAAAAATTACAACTCACTAAGACTTAATGACTAATTGGCTTACATATAGTTAATGCGAATAAGGAATTGATGAAATTAAGGATTTTGAAAAGAGATTAGAATGTGCAATGACTAATCTTCCTGATAATGAAAAATAATAACCAAAATTGCCTCCAAATTGGGAAAAAAATATGGTAAATTTAATGAAAAAAAAGAAGAAAAAGTTATGATTTCATTTATAATTTAATGAAGTAATTTAGTTTTATAAGATTCTTATACATAGATTTAAATAAGTAAATATTTATACACATAAAAACAATAAAATTATCAAATTAAATTCATCTTTTAATTTTAATTTATAAACCACCTAATTATGTTATTTTGGATGATAAATTTTAATATGCATCTTCCTCTAGAAATAAATTAGAATCATCTTCACTTCCAGAGGATGATCCATTCATACTTTCACCTGAAGAATCTTCATCTGAATCATTATGTTTTGTATTTTCCTACTATTTTTCTGTATAAAAGGATCCAGCTATCTATAAATATGAATATAATTAAATACATTTTTGACACTTTCTTAAACTATTAATTATTCACTATCTTCTTCTTCATTTTATTATTCAGCTATTTATTGCATTAATAATGATTTTTATTTTTCAGTAATAATAGCTTATTTTAATAAAATATATTGCCTCATTGATTTTCTTTTAGCTTTTGATAGATTAATCTATTGAGGTAATACACTAGAACTTAAATAGCTTAATCTAATCTATTAATTTGATATAAAATATACATCTAAATTAGGTTTAATTGGGCTTCCAATTTAATTTAATTAGAATGAATTTTTAAGAAATGAGGACTCTAAACAATCAAATGCAGAAGGACGTTATTCTTCTTGTAATGATAATACTTTCCTTAAGAAAAATTAGGCATCTTTGCTTAGATTGATAAATGCTGGATTATCAAAATCAATTTTTCCTGCTGTATTTTAATTTAAAATAGCACTAATTGTTGATCCTGAAAATACTGGTTTTTATGTTAATAAAATATAAGCAACAACACCAGCACTAAAAACATCAATTTTTTCATTATAAACTTTCATATTCAAAACTTCTGGGGCTATATAACCAGGTGTCCCATATTTTTTATATTCAAACTTTGTTAGTTTTTTTGCTGCTAAACTAAAATCAGCAATGAGAATAGAACTTTAATCTTTAAGTAAAATATTTTCTAATTTAATATCTCTATGTATAATATTTAAAGAATGAATATGACTTAAACCTAAAAAGATTTATCTCATTATATGACTGACTTATTGTTCAGTAAAACGAGATTTATTTGTTTTTGTTTTCTAAAATTCTTAAAACAATTCACCTTTTGCCCATTCATAAATCAAATAGATATTTTTAAAATCTTCATGAATTTCAAAAAGTTTAATAATATTTGGATGATTTACTTACCTTAATAATAATATTTCACCAATTACAGAATCTCTAAGTTTAATAACACTCTGTAAATCTACCTTTTAAAATGATTTACAAACATATTATTGATTTTTGTTGTTCTCTATTAAGTATCCCTAATAATAAATAATTAAATTAGTTATACTTTCGAATAATTTCCATTACTAATTTAATTGACAAACTTAAATCTTTTATAGACTTCTCCTCTAATGATACAAAACTTAGTTAAATACTCTATCCAGATCTTTGTTTGCTTCTAATTAATACTTTAGTATTCTTTGGATCTGTCATGAGATCGAATAGTAAAATACTAATCTGTATAAGTAAGAATATAAATATTATTCAACAAATCACAATATTTAGTGTTACGAGTCCCAAATTTAATAAAATAGCCATTATTAGTTAAAGCAAACTCATAATTCCTATTCTTTGTTCTAACAAGCAATTATGATTTGATTAAATGAGTAGCTTATATATTACCAATAGTCCAGAAGGTTGATGATTTGAGTAATTATTATAAATTCTTACTAGTTGGAATATATAAGTAATCAATTTATTGTGATTATTATAACATTTAATTATTATTAATATTTATTAGTATTATAATGGGGATATGCACATCAAAAAGAAAAGTGGATGAAAATGTATAAATAGTACCCTATAAGTAAATAAATAAATGATTTTTTTGATAGAGTATGTATAACTGCATTTATTTGGAATAAGGAAAGTCATAATTTATTTGATTTTGAGAGTAATTAGGTAACAAAAAAAGAAATAGAATTAGATTTTTCAGGTAGTTATGAGTTAGATAATTAGGAACACTTTCAATGGTGGACAATTAAATAATTGCATTAACAGATAATGTATAAAATTCTCAAAAATATAAAACAGGAATATGTAAATAAATAGATCCAATTACTAAGAGTAGATTGTGAATAAGAATATATGATGTTATCTGGAATGAGTCAAAAATCAGATTAAAGAGTTTGGGCTATATTATGTAATAGACCTGATTTTGAATCATTAAATGTAATAAATAAATAAATTTATATAAAAGGAATGGGAACTTTAAAAAGGTGATATGATTAAATTAGGAAGAATGAAATTATAACTACTTGAAATTAATCATGATATTGATACTCTTTAATAATAAAAAGAATAAATAGAAAATGATGATGAATTATAGTCTAAAGATTTAGAATTGGAAGCTAGTTAATGTAGAATTTGTTTTTCTAAAAATGGTTCTTTGTCTAATCCTCTCTTTAGTCCTTGTAAATGTAATAATCTTCATTATTAATTATTTTAGGTATTGGTTCTATGAAATATGTTCATCTTAATTGTTTATAAATTTGGATTCAGTAATCAATTAAAATTAAAAATCAGCAATCTTCTATATAATATATTTGGAAAAAAATGGAATGTGAAGTCTGTAAAATGCCATTACAAAGTACTTATACCTACTAAGGCTAAATATTTTGTATAATGTAAATTTAAAAACCTATTGTTCCATATATGATTTGGAAAATAACATCTGATGATAAATCTAAAGAAGGTATCATTTAAGTCATGGAATTAATTGATAAATAAGATATTAAAATCGGAAGAGTCCCTGATTGTGATATCAAATTAAAAGATATCTCGGTTTCAAGAAATCATGCTCTTATCAAAGTAATTAAATCAGAATATAATTAATACAAATTACTTCTCTAAGATAATAACTCTAAATTTGGAACATTATTACATGCCTCATCTGGTAAATTACTTAAATATGAATTATAATCTCCATAAAAAGTTCTCTATCAAATTGGACGAGTTCTCCTTCATGTTTAATTAAAAGAAAAAGGCAAATCTTATAATAAATAGTATTTACTATCTTTTTATTCTAGATTTACTTGTTATAGACATCCAAATCAAATTTTAGTCTTCCCTAAAAAAAGTATTAATGAATAAGCTACTATTGTTCCAAATCTTGAAAAAGACAAAGACAATCAACTATCATTCTAAACCCATAATGAATTAAATCAGGATGACATAGTTATTAATGTTAAATAAATATGATCACCGTTCACGACTATTATTATATTTTATAAATTAAAATATTTTGTCTGTTAATGACACAAAAATTAAACAAATGGGATTGCATCCTAGAACCTATTATCAAAAATAATGTTTACATGTAATATTTTTATTTAATTTTAAGTTCAGGTTTATATTTAGCAGACATTGATTGTGCACTTAGCTTAGATCTTTTAAAATCCTTACAAATTGGAGCTTTATTAAGTATTATTGATGAGCCTAAAATTGACGCTTCTGCTTANTCTAAAAATGGTTCTTTGTCTAATCCTCTCTTTAGTCCTTGTAAATGTAATAATCTTCATTATTAATTATTTTAGGTATTGGTTCTATGAAATATGTTCATCTTAATTGTTTATAAATTTGGATTCAGTAATCAATTAAAATTAAAAATCAGCAATCTTCTATATAATATATTTGGAAAAAAATGGAATGTGAAGTCTGTAAAATGCCATTACAAAGTACTTATACCTACTAAGGCTAAATATTTTGTATAATGTAAATTTAAAAACCTATTGTTCCATATATGATTTGGAAAATAACATCTGATGATAAATCTAAAGAAGGTATCATTTAAGTCATGGAATTAATTGATAAATAAGATATTAAAATCGGAAGAGTCCCTGATTGTGATATCAAATTAAAAGATATCTCGGTTTCAAGAAATCATGCTCTTATCAAAGTAATTAAATCAGAATATAATTAATACAAATTACTTCTCTAAGATAATAACTCTAAATTTGGAACATTATTACATGCCTCATCTGGTAAATTACTTAAATATGAATTATAATCTCCATAAAAAGTTCTCTATCAAATTGGACGAGTTCTCCTTCATGTTTAATTAAAAGAAAAAGGCAAATCTTATAATAAATAGTATTTACTATCTTTTTATTCTAGATTTACTTGTTATAGACATCCAAATCAAATTTTAGTCTTCCCTAAAAAAAGTATTAATGAATAAGCTACTATTGTTCCAAATCTTGAAAAAGACAAAGACAATCAACTATCATTCTAAACCCATAATGAATTAAATCAGGATGACATAGTTATTAATGTTAAATAAATATGATCACCGTTCACGACTATTATTATATTTTATAAATTAAAATATTTTGTCTGTTAATGACACAAAAATTAAACAAATGGGATTGCATCCTAGAACCTATTATCAAAAATAATGTTTACATGTAATATTTTTATTTAATTTTAAGTTCAGGTTTATATTTAGCAGACATTGATTGTGCACTTAGCTTAGATCTTTTAAAATCCTTACAAATTGGAGCTTTATTAAGTATTATTGATGAGCCTAAAATTGACGCTTCTGCTTATATAATACATGAAGTCATTAATATTCCTGATTGTACTTAACAAAACATCTAAGATTATTTTCCACAAACAAACCAATTTATTGAAAAACACCGGTAACATACAAATGTTATGGTACATTGCTTTGCTGGTATTTCTAGAAGTGCATCAGTTATTATAGCTTATTTGATGTTTAAATTTTAATGGGGATTTTAAACTGCATTAAATTTTGTCGTTTAAAAAAGACCTTAAGTTAAGCCTAATTACGGTTTTATTTAATAATTAATCTAATATGAAAAATAAAATAAAATAAGATAAACTTCATAATAACATAAAGTCTAAACATTGGATATAAATAAAGTTGAAAAAAACTTATCTCAATCTGATAGCAAAAGCAATAGATATCATTTACATTCTAATGTAGATTTGAATAAATTAGAAATTGAAATAGCCCAAAGATAAAAGGAATCATAGATCCTTAAACTTCAATATTAATAATTGAATGAAAAAATTATTAGTAGAAACACCCAAAATATATTTTCTTTTTAGTGATACATTTAATCACTTAATATATATTTATTTATAAAAATCCCTTCTATTCTAATTATGTTTTAATAATTTTTATAATTTTAAACTTATATAATTATCATATATATTGACTTATTCTTGATCTGCAATTTTGTTTTGAAAAGAAGGTCAAAAAAATAAATTAGTTTTTTTCTTTTTAATTTTTATTTTACAATTTTTATAAATTATATTTATGAAATAAATTACTCTAATAATCAAATTTTATAATTTAAAAAATTCAATTTAACTTCCTATTGATAATAAAATTTTGTCAAAATAAATAATTATCAAAAAATAAGATCTCTCAATAGAACAATAATTTTGCAGAGCTCACAATATTTTTGTTTTAAAAATAATATCGTTTGAATTTAACATGAATATTTTTTCTATATTAAGTATTATATAAGAATAAGGTAATACTAATAATTAGCAATTAATAAATGTTAATAAATTAAAAATAAAAATAGTCTAAATAAAATAAAAAATCTTTAATCAAAATTTCTTATGCATCTTGATTAAAGAATGAATATCATCTAAAACTCTTAACTTATTTTATGTGGTAGCTTGATCTTGTTTCACTTATGTCTCTTATCGCTACTTAATTTCTCTTTCATTTTCATAAAATTTAACTTTTTCTTCTATCTATAATAGTATGATAAATTTTTCTTTACTTGTTTTAATGAATATGAACTTTATTCAACTTATTATTTTAATTTTGTTGATTTTTATGTTAACTTTAAGATTTCTTCATCTTAAAGTTTTATTTTTTACTTATATTCATTTTCACGAACTTTACATACTTTTATTTCATCTTTTGAGGAAGTTAATGATTTGACTAGTTAATCTATCTTAATTTCAATTTCATCCATAGTTTAATCATTTTCATGTTATTTTAATTGTAGTATGTTCTCTAATTCTCTATTATCTTATTAAGACATTTTTAATTATTCTTATAAACTTAAAACTTAATGTTTTAGCTTAAAATAGTTTAATTCATTACTTATTCTATAGTTCGAAAATCTTATCTTGTAATTAATTCGAGTTCTTCAGATTTCATTTTTTTTTATTAGAATACAGATTTCTGATCTTAAATCTCTTAATTTAAATCTAAGATTTTATTTTCTGCATTCTGTAACTTAACTTATAAATTTTCAATAAATGTATTCATTTCATTATTAATATCTTATAATTTTTTTTGGTCTTATTTATAAATATTACTATTTTTTTCTTCATTTTCAAGTTTTCTTTGACACTCCTAAATTTTGGTGTTCAAAATATCAATAAGGACTTTTTAATTACAAATTTTTTATTTTTTTTTATCGAAAAGAGTCTATTACTGTGATAATTTTTTTTCAATATCTGCTTATTAATTTGATAATAGACGCTATTGATGGTTTTCAGATTGTAAAAGTTAATTTTGTATTTCTTCACATTTATAATTAGCTTGATCTAACTATTATTTATAATAATCTAGTTGTTGATTCAAATATTAAATTTATTATTATTGATCATTATCTCTTTAATGCATATCTTAAAATAACTATTCAAAATATCTTAATTATTCTTCTTTATTAACTAATTCATTTTTAGATTGGTCTAATTCTGCTTACAATTCTGTATTTTATTATTCTTGATTTTTTCTAATAATATTAATATTTAGGATTACATTTCATTAGAGAATTCTTCACATAATTATTAAACTCTTTCAAGTTCTTTTCCAAAACTTTATCCTTGTTATTCAAATACATTTTCTGCTTATTTCAATTATTCTCTGTAAGAAACTAATTTTTACTTCTTATCTTGTAATTTTAAGCGGAGAACATGATTTTATTATTATAATGATTCAAGATTTTTCTCTTGATTATCAAATTTACCTTTTGCTTCTTTATTGCTAAAATCTCCTTTATTTAATTAATCTTATAACAATCTATTTTCTTATTCAAAAGATTTAATTTGTTTTTCTTTAAGCTGTAATTTATTTTCAAGTTCTTTGTTTATATTCATATAGTCTTTAAGAGTGATCTGATAAAATAAAAAATGTACTTTTAATTCTTAATTTAATATTCTAACTCTTTCATATTTTTCTTTTTCTTAGAGTTCCTTTGCATTTAAAGTTTCTCTTAATCTACTTATTTATTCAAGTGAAGTACTTTATCCCCGTCTTTCTCTAGAAGAATCCTCACTAAATAAAGAAAGAATTGTTTACTCATCCTCATTAATTTTAGATGGTCTAGATCTTCCTATTAAATATGTAGCTGGCTGTTAAAGACTTGATTCATATTACATAATTTAATCAATCTATTAAGTTGTTTTTTTGTATCGATCAATAAGTTTGTTTACATTTCTTTCTAATCGGTTATCCATTATTTAAATTCAAAATTATTATAAATCAGGTTAACTTTATTTTCTTAATTCTTACGAATCAATCATCTTTTAATCTGGATCACTATTTTGAACATCTGATAAAGGATTTTTGTCTTCTTTAGGTAGTTGTTCTTCCTCATTCGATAAGTCCTAATTCTAATTTCTATCATTCTCTCCATATTCTTGGCTATTTTTAATTTCTTATTAAATTAAACTGTTTTTTTCTTCTGTTTCTTCTTCATTTTTTATTACATTAATTAATTGTGATTCTTATTTATTTTATACTTCAATTTATTAATTTAATTTAATATTCTTTTGTTGATCATTATTATTCAGTTCATTTAATTATTATTGTTCATTTATATCTTCATCATCTTCATTCTGATTGATATCGAAAGGACTATGAATTTATTAAAGTAAAATTCTTTATTATCTATTTTATCTAGTTATTAGTGCATAGAAATGATCGATTTCTAATTTATTTAATGTAATATCAACCTATTATAAAACTTCTAAATAAATCTAATAATATTCCAAATATATTTACATCTATATTGATATATCCATTTGTATATGTTTCTGGATATTTCTTTATTAGTATATCTGAAATTTCATTTTTCTTTTTCATGATTTATTAATTGATATTATTTAATTGTTAAGTTGTCAATATTTAATAATTTTCCATTAAAGTTTTAAATATACTTCTAACTCTTGCATTAGTAGTAGTTTCAGTTTCATTTTCAACATCTGCTAAATAAATAGCTGCCATTTCTATTTACTCTAAAGATTAAAGACCGAATATTCTATTGGACAAATTCTATTTTAATTAATGTTAAGTTAAATTTTCATGTGTTAATAGATATTATTCAACCTATTAGAGTGAAATCTTTAATCCAATAAGATTTAATTTAACTTAACGAGCTATTGATGTAATTTCATTTTTATCAACATTAATTATCTTTTTCTTTTATAATTCATTTTCCTCTTATTATTATACTTATTCTTCTGGTTGTTATGGTCCATTATTTTTTATCAGTATTGTTCTTTTTGATTGATATTTTTATATTTTTTCTAAATCATATTCTCTTTACAATGTCTCATATTATCTTTTTTAATCTGTTAATTTTTTCTCAAGATTATCTATTTATTCCTAATTTTCTGCTTGAATCTTTTACATCATATTTTCTAAATACTTATTTTTCTATCTTTCATTTCTTAAATCGACAAGTGCTTAATCAAAATCTAACTATAACTATTCTTCAACCTTTTTATTATCTTTCTATTAAGGTCTTTCAAGAAATAAAGTATCCTTTTTCTTTAATTCAGCTATCTCTAAAAGTAATTAAGCATTCAAGTTCTTCAATTATTTATACTTATTCAAAATTGCATTATGTTTTACATTCAACTTATTGAATTAACTCTAAATTTCATTATTTTTATACTTAAGTTTAATTAACTGTTTACTCTTGTTATTAGATCAATTGATTTAACTTCATATTATCCTCACTTAAAGACATACATAAATTTTCAACATTATTTTTATTTAATGGACTTTAGAGTTATCCTATATATGTTTACTACTCTGTTAATTATTATTATAATCTAATATTTTCATCCTAAATTTTCATAAAACAATAATACTTCTAATCTTGAGATCTTCTCTAAATAACCTTATTTTAATTTAGAATAACTTTTAGTGGGTGTACTTTCATCTTTCGATATTGATTGCACTTCTCTTTTAAAATATTAAATTTATGATTGAAACTATCTTAATGTTAACTTCAATTGATTGTTCTCTTATTTCAGTTTCTAAATTTCTTCATATAAACTTTCCTTATCATGTATAATGTATTTTGCTCTTAATTTATTAGCTTCTACATTATCAAGAGTTCTATTTCTAGAATATAAGTTTTATCGATGTAATTGCTTTTATGAATGTACTTATAGGGATTTTTATGTTTGAGAAATTGATAGCATATTTTTTATAATTAATAATATAATGCATACAGTATTCTAAACTTTTCAGCATAAAATATCCTTGTCTGTTTCAGTTATTAAACAATCTACTCCTTAAATATTGTTTGGCATAAGTCTACTTTCTTGCTTATACCTTTTAAATAAATAATATAAAGAGGAGAAATAACCTGAACCTGAAAAGCCAGAAAAAAAAATAAAAAAAAAAGCATCAAGTTAAAAAAATCTGGATGAAAATAATCCTCAATATATAGATGTTATATAAGACCTGGTATGAATAGTTTAATTTAAAAGAAAAAAAGCTAAAAGAAATTAAATAAAAAAATTAACAAACAATTTGATGATTCAATAGACAACACTGAAGAAAACATTCCAAGATCACCTGATTATAGTGTAGTTTCAGAAATTGATCAAAAATATTTTTTAGAGTTGATTTAAAATTAAAAAAAAACTAAAAGAGCATACCAAACTGATTGTGAATCAACACCTATCATATCATTAAGAGGGTATGTTTCATAAAAAATTTTAGATTTAAAAGAAATTAATAAATAATAGGAGAAGAAGATAAAAAAGGAGAAGATAGATTATTTTATATTTTGAAATAACGTGTCATCGAATAAGAAGATAGAGAAAATGAAGTTGATGAAGATGAAGATGATTATTGATATAATTAATAAATTATTATGATTTTAATTAAATTTATACAATTTAATCATTTTCTCATTTAATTCTCCACCCAATTATATATGATATTTAATCATCAAAATATTATCAATCTCATCTCTATTATATCTTTTCTATATTTATTGAAAAATTTTTAATTTTGTTTATTTCTATAGTCATCAATTCCTTTGAGTTCTGATTATTAATCTTTACTTTTTTTTATATTCAAAGTTTCCAACCCTATAAATTCTTTTTTTTTAGATTATATTCAAAAAAGCTTTGTGAATTAGTCTAATAATAAGTTTTTATTAAATTTTACCTTTATGAAAATTAAATCATATCTTAACGTTTCTTAGATTTTATTAATTACTCAAATAATATTTTAAAATCTATTATACATATTTTAAAATACTTTTTGAGCCCTTTAATTTATTGAATTCTATTTAATTCTTTTATATTCTTTTTCAAATGTCCTATTCAAATCTATATATAATTAATATAGGATTTTGCTCAATTAAATTCCTTTAGATTCATTGGAAAATATTCATGTTAAATATAATACTCTATTTGAAGTCCCATAAAATTAAGACATCATTATAATAGAACTATTGTATTTTTATGTATTTGTATATGAATACATTTAGCTCTTTAACATTTAATTAATAAAATATAAAAATAAAATGAATAGAACTCCTCATATGGATTAGTTAATTTCCAAAATCTACCGATAACGTAAAAATGTAAGTCTAATATGTTAACAAAAAGTAAACTCCAAATGATTATTCTAGAGAGATGTACTCTCATCCAAATAGCAATCAAACATCTAACAAGGATCTTTTGAATTTAACTAGCAAATAAAAATTAAATAAATCATGTAACTATAATTCAAATTTACATCAACGACTTTAATCCAAAGCAGGAGGAGATATAAAATAAAAATTATTAGATGAAAGTAAATGTATGTAATTATTTTCACAGTTTTAAGAGGATCACATTCTAACATTTCTACTAGTTATTTAATTAGTACACTTAAAGAAAAAGTTAGTGAAAAGATTAATTAAAAAGTTTAGAAATACAACACTTGTTAAGAAGCATCATCATTCACAGTTCCTGAAAAAGAGCTTTCACCTAAACCTATGTTTAAAATTCTTGAAAACTTTCTTTTTGCTGAATGCTAGAATCTTAAGAACTAAGTTTCACTTAATTCATTTCAAGAATTGCTTGATAAAATGGAAATCAAAGAGTAATCCTTAAAAATCTCAATTTTTTCAGATTTAAAAAAACTTTTCATTATACTAGCATAATCTATTAGAAATGATATATAAACCTAAAAGAAAGAAATTGATTCTCTTCTTCGATAAAATAATTTGTTAAAATCTTAAATCTAAGAAATGAATTCTCAATTAGATAAATTCAAATCTGTTATTGAAGATTAACAGAAATAAATCAAAATTAAAAATGAAGAAAATTTCATTTCAATCATGAACACACTTAGATCTCATGGAGTTGATCCTCGAAAAATGTTAAAAAAATGTTAAGATAATGTCGAAACATGTAAATTAAAATAAGAATAATCTGAATTTATAGATGAATCTTAAAAATATAGTTCAGATGATTCAATTCCATTTGGTATTATTATAGTTTGATAAATTAATAGTTGATCCTTAAACAATAATAAAAAATGAAAAAAAAATAATAGGATTAGCTTTAAATTTAAATCCATTAAAAGATCCTAAAAAAGCCCCAATTGGATATTAAGATGAATTTATGGCTAATATTAATGAATTCAGCGAAAGTTGGAGATAATAAGCATTAGCTGAAAAAAGATTTTGACTTTTTTATTTAATAATTATTTATTTGATTAAGTAGAGTAATCAGTAAAATGTATTTAGTTGTTTTTAAGAGTGAATTTTAAATTAAGTATCTATCAATTACATATAGAAAGTATTTATTTGTGAAATATTAATTTTCATCATAAAATATACATTTATAAATACGTCAACAATAATCCATATACATTTTCAATAAATAAAATCAAATTGCTTCTAAAAATAAAGGAAATGCAATAAAATAAACCATCATAAGATGCTTTTGATGAAGTATAAGGATCATATTCAATGGATGATTAATTTAATGTTTAAGAAGGTTATAGAAATTCAACTGATGAAATTCCTGCTAATTAATTAAGGTTTTTTGTATTATATATTTTTTAGTGGAGATGAAGCATTAGAGAAGAGTTTTATGTAATCTACAGGCCAATCATCTATTTGGTAAAAAAGGGGATAAAAAACTTCTCTTCCAATGACATCTGTGATTGTAATGAAAAGTATGGTTGGAGTAGGAATCCTAGGAATAGTATTTTAATAATTATAATCTAGCCTTATGTAGCATCTAACTTTGGTGCTATTTTAACAATTTTTATTTTGATGATTATTTTTTGTGTGGGTATCCTTTCTTCAAATTTATTATTGAAATCTAAGAATTTATCAAAAAGAAGTAATTTTTCAACGATAGGATTTTATATCTTCAAACATAAATGGATTATCATTGTTGTAAATATAATGATTATTTTATCAAATTTGGGGGTATGTTTAAGTGAATTAATGTAAATTATTAAATTATTTTAGCATTTTTGGAGATACAACTAGCAACCTTATCAATTTTTTTACTGATAGAACAACCGAAGACTAACCATTCTATTTAAAAAGACCAGTATTTCTAGCTGTAATAAGTATAATTTTGCTTCCTTTTTTGCTTGTTAAATCTATAGAGAAGTTGAGATTTGTAAGTTTATTTGCTATTTTATCAATCAGTTCATTTTCATGCCTTGTTATCTATAATTTTTTCAGAATTGAATAATCAAGTCATGAATTTTCATGGTGGATTCCTGATAATTTCAATATTAATCGAGCATTAGCCTCTATGCCAACATTAATATTAGCATTTAATTGGCAATTTAATTTATTTCCAATTTTTAAAGGAATGGCTTAACCAACTGATTAAAATTTAATCAAATCAACAATTCTAGGATTTTGTTAGGGATCTTTTTTATATTTAATTGTTGGATTACTTGGATATGCAACTTATGGAGCAAATGTAAGAAATATTATTATATAATTATAGATATAACCGAATTTCTTATTAAGTATTAATGAAAAAGATGTTGGTGCTGTTTTGTTTGTTATTTTAAATTTATCATTTGTTTTTTCGACAACACTTACATTACCAGTTATATTTTTTGGAGGAAGAAATAACTTTATTTAGATGATTAAACAATTCACAGTAATACTTATTATTAATCATAGGAAAATAAAAAAGTAAATATTTAAGCAAAAAAGAAACTAATAGATTCTTAATAAACTGAGTAGTATTACAAGGATCTTTTGTAATTCAGAAAAAAATCTTAAGCGATTCGATTTTATGGAATCAGTATTGGTTTATTTATATTATTGGCTATTGGAGCAGTTTTTATATAAAATTTGGGAACTGTGTATAATTTATTAGGAGCAATAGCTTGTAATGCAATTTAATTAGGGCTTCCTACATTATTTTATGTATTTTTAGTAAGCCAAGTGAAGAAAATGAAATTTCGAAATAAATTTAATCGAATATTTTATTATTTTGTTTGTGGACTATTAGGTTTAAGCATAATTTTAACATTTTTATGTGTAACTTGTGAATTTATTTAACCAGAAAAAGAATCTAATGATGATTGATATTTTTGTAACTATTTAATATATCATCATCAATAAATAATAATAATTTAGTTTTTAATATATAAAATAAATTATGGATTAATAAAATTCAGCCAATCGAGATGAGAATTCAGTTTAGGCAAGATTAAGAAGGAGACGAAATGATTCAAATAATAGAGATTATTCTTGTGGTTGTGGTAAAAGTTATCTTAGTTATGCTGCATTATATACTCATTTAAAGTAATAAGCTTTTTATAATGTAAAGATAGAAACATGATTCAGTAGCTCCTGATGGAACTTAATTGCCTAATAATGCAAATTAAAGACCAGGAAGAGGTAGACCAAGAAGAGTATTTATGTGCAATATAATACAAAGCAAGAAGATTAAGATAGAAAAAGTGCTAAATCTGATGATGGATAATCTGAAAGTGGAAATGAGCCAGATGAGACATTAGAAGAGCTTTTAACATTTTTAGACAGTTTAGGGAGTTTTAGATAAGTTGAAAAATTTAAGAATGATATTGAGGCATAAGTTTTTCTTCTTTAAAATTTTCCTTGTACTGTTTTTTCAAATTGTTCTGAATATTAAGGAATATATGATTAAATTAAAGATCTTACAAATGAAAAAGTAGAATTCAAATTTTATATTAAAGATAAAAACATAAGATATAGATTTACTTGCTAATGAACCTTTTGATAATGATAAATCTTTAAGAAAAACAAATGTTACTAAAATTTTAGCATATTTTTTAACTTAAATAGGTCCAAAGTTATGTGTTGAAGCATATAAAGAAGTATTTATTAATTAAATTAAAATAGATGGCTATATTTACAGTTTTTTATTAAAAATGTTTGAATTCTTTAGGTTATTAAGCACTTTAAAATTATTAATAAGAAATGAGGAATGGAGATAATAAATAATTGGATATCAAAGAAGGTTATATATTGAAAATATATAATAGAGGTTACATAAAATTAAGAGTTTTGTGATGTATAAAATGGAGAACATATGCTTTTAATTGCAAATGAATTTATATTATCATTTTTACCATAGTCTTATTAAGGATTGGAGACAATTGAAAAGAATTTGAAAATATTTGGTAGTAGTGCAGAAAAATTAAAAAATGCTGTGTATGTTACTTAGCATTTCTCGTATTGGTTATATTCTTTAAAATTTACAAATTCAAGATTGGATTTTTATACTGATGATGATTGATAATTTGTAATTATAAATTTGTGTTGAAATATATAGAGAGAAATAATAAATTAAATATTAAAATGAGTGAATTGGAATATGTGAATCTTGAAAAAGGATAGAAAGGGAATAGAAATAGAAATAATAAGTAATTTAATGGAAGAGGAAGAAGAGGAGATAGATTTTAATCAAATAGAGGTAGAAGACCAGTTTGGAAATAAAGATAAACACAATAAAGATAATAATAATAGCATGTACATGTTTGTTGAAAACATAACAGGGATAATAATAAAGATAAAATAGATTTAGAAGAATACCAACTGGATAAGCAAGAAGATAGAGAATAAATAGAATCTAAAATAGACCAAGATAATAGTAAAGAGAAAGAGAGAGAGGAAGAGATAGAGTGAGAGATAGAGAAAGAGATATAGAAAGAATTAGAAATAGAGAAGAATAGAGATCGAATAATAATAGAGAGAGAGAGAGAGAAAGAGATAGAGAAGTTATATCAAAAGGGCCTAGACCAAATGTAATAGTAAGAGGTTTAGATCCACATTAAACAGAAACAGGATTAAGAGTATATATCTTAATTTAAATAATAAAGGAATTTTGTTCATAATATGGACCTATGGAGATGTGTAAATTAGAGAGAGATAATTTTGGAAATGTCAAAGTATTTATATTAAAATATATTTATATAGCCTGAAGGAATTGGTTTGATTAGATTCTTTAAATAAGATAATGCTGAGTTATTTGTTTCAAAGGTTGACGGAGAGGTGGTTAATGTTAATGGAGATGATAAAAGTGTAAGGATTCTTAATTATTCTTATAGTTGAGAAGACTATCTGCTAAATTGGTTGGATAGAATAATAAAAATAGCGATGACAGATAAACTAGTGGAATTCTTAAAATAAGTAGAGGTCCTATTCAAAAGTAATTATCATCTAACATTTATAGATCATGGAGAAGATGATATGGTGATATATGAATTAATAATATTTTAAACAAATCCTAAATTATTAGCATTAACTTTGGTAAATAGCTTTATGGACAAGTCTTTATAAGGATGTATTTTATTTAGATATAATAATAACACATACTCTTTTAGACTTTATCTATAAACTACTATCTTCACATATATTATCTATAATTATACACAGTTACGATACGAATAATATGAAAACAATCATTTAATTTATTGCATTACTTTTATAACATCTACCTTTGATTTAGGTTCTCTGACTTTCTTTGGTTCTTATAAACAATATTTTATCATTAAGTACTTTAATGGATCAATCACTACTAAATCTAATAGTAAACTAGGTAGATATTCAATTAACCATTATAAATTATCAAAACTATAAAATATTATGAGCCAAACTAGTATTCCTATACTTGACATCCATAAAATAATTAAAATATATTTCAACTTTTAATAATGATGAACTATTCCTTTGATTACATAATAATCACTTATTTTTAATAATATTATTATGCCTGTTATTATACCAATTATAATCCATAGATTAAGATTTGGTAAATAATGTATAAGTAATCCTGATACATCCAAACAAATTAATTATCGAAAATATATTGTTAAGATCATAAATATTCTAGATATCCCTTCTTTGTGAGAATAAAATATCCTACTAAATTGATGACATTTCTATTTTTACATTAATTTATACATAAATATCATTTTCTGGTTTAGGTATCTAAACATTTTGATCTTTTTTTATTGCTTCATTCTTTCCAAGAATACTAAATTATGAAGTTCTTGGTTAATTATGTTATTATTATTTTTAATTCGTTGATCTTGGTGTAAGATCACCAACACTGCTTCTATCACTTTATATATATTATTTTCCAGTTGGTTTTAAACTTCTTCTATTTGTAGTTTATGCAGTTTCTATTCCCTCATATGTACCTATCGTTGGTTTTCTCAATATTGTTCTCCTTAATGTATTTGATCTTTAAGGTGTTCTATTCATTCTTGGAGAAGAAACTTATTTTGGATCAACCGTTAACCGTATTGGAGAATTCTATTCTGTAATATTTCTTTCTCCATTATTATAAAATTAATCTTCTTAATTCACATTAGGTGAATTATCTCCATGATTATTAAAAAAATCCTCTAATTCATTGTTTTCAAATCTTGTTATTTATTATGTTCGAATTTAACTTTATTATTTAGATGTTATTGGTTGAATTGCAAATGTTGTTTCAGCTGGACTTTTATTCTTAGGTTAAGGAGATATTTATGCTAATTTAAATGATTTATCTAATAGATATCCTATCAATATTATCAAAACAATGAATAATGTCCATGATGCTAAATATACTAAAATTATAAAGTTAGTAATCATAAAAAATTATTTTATCAAATATTTAGATTTTATTCATATTCTATCTTAATTAAAAATTAGGAAAAATAATCAACTTTTTTTCAGTTTGTATTTTGAAAAAGTGAAACATAATTATCATAAAAAATATTTCTATAAAATTTCATCAGATTTAATCATTTATAAACTTAATACTGATTTCACCAATTATATATTATTTTACATATCAATAATCCATTAAATATGTTAGAAAATAATGAATTTATATATTCATTAATTAAACTCAAAAAAACACGAGAAATTTTTTAGAGGTATTTTAAATCCTATTAGTAAAGCTTGCAAAAATTAAATATTAATCAAAAACTACTTATAATAATTACTTATGAAATGGAATATTTTTTTATTGATTATTATTATATTAATTATATTTAGTCCTATACCTATTATAATTATTAATAGAACCATTCTATAATGATTCAATTTTAAATTAATTATTCTCAATTATATATACTTTTTATATTCAAACTTTAAAAATATATTTTTTTACTAATATTTTCATGCTCAAAATTTTCCTATCTAAATTAAATTTTTTTTGATTTACATACTTTTTATATTTTAATTAAGGATGTTTGTTAATTTTCTTCATATTATTAATCTTATTTTTATTAATGATTATTGTTGTTCAAAAGTCTTAATCATGAAAATAGGCTATTATTTTTTAATCAGTTTTTGCTATCCAAAAATATAGATTAAGAAGACAGAATGAATAATTTAGATTTAGATTTAAATGTATTTTTGACTGTTATTGAAATACAAAACACAATAACATTAAATGAAGGAAAATCAAAAATAATAGTTTAATGGTATTTTGATAGTAAAACTGAAATTAGAGTAAAATAAAATTTTTGAAATCTAATAAAATAAAGGTAGTATTAAAAAATTATTAATATTTACATAGAAGATAAAAAGTATATGTGAATAAATAATAATTTAAATTAATTTTAATTATTGTTGATTTTACCATAATATATATTATAACTCTACTTTTTTTTTTACTCATTCATATCATTTATCTCTAGTCATGCATGAAAATAATCTGGCTATTCTTTTAAAGGTGTTACTTTCTTCATTTTGTATTGGAGGAACAATTTATTTAGGAAGATAACTTGCTTATGTTTCATCTGAACATGAATTTGAGATTTCTTCGCTTTTTAAATGAATTTGATTGTCTCTATTTAAATAAGGATGGTTAATAATTTGATTAAGTGTGATTCTATTATTAGGATCAGGAGTAAGCATTTAGATTAATAAATCTTTGGCATAGATATCAGTAATAGTGAACTGTGGTTTTGTAAAATATAAGATTTATTCAATCATTTCAGTTTCATTACCTATTAAATATATAATAGTTTAGAAATACCTGTTATAAGTGGTTTTTTTTCAAGCATCCAATATAAGAGACAACCTAGACTCCAAATATCAACAGAATATGATTGAGGATAATTTTAAATAATTTCAGGTGCCATAAATTCATAAGTACCAGAAAAGTTACTAATAATATCTTTATAAGTAGCTAAACCAAAATCACACAACTTAACATTATTATTACCATCTAGTAAAATATTTTTAGGTTTAATATCTCGATGTATTATTCCTTTTTTATGAAGATATTGAAGTGCAATACACAATTATAGTATTATTCGTTTTGGATCTATATTTGTATCAATTTTCAAATGACCATTTTCTAATTATATTAAAAGTTAATCAATACTTGCATATTCTAAAATTAAATAAATATGATCATCTTTTTCTATAAACTATAATAACTAGATAATATATTTATGGTTTAGTTATTTGTGTATTTTAAGTTCTCTGTAAGCTAGATTTTTATTTATTTTTTTTATAGCAAAATTATATCCATTAAGTTATTTTAAGTACACAATTCCAAAACTACCTTGTCCTATTTGTTTGATTTAATCATCTAATTAACTTACAGTTAATTTAGGAACTTTTTCAAATAAATCATTGCAAACCATTTGATGATTTCCTTCCCTATACCAATTGTAATCACAATGTACCAATCAAAGTCTCTACATTTGGTTGAACAATAAAAGGCATTTGAACAATTATCACAAGTTATTTAGGTACCACTTATAATAGAGTTGTATTGTATCTACTAATTGCATTTAGAATTTTAGCAATTCATCCCAAGATTTCAGAATGGAAAATTTTATTAAACTATAATAACAAATACATTTTAATTTATATTATATGTGTATTAATATAAAATCAATTATAGCTATATGGTACAACAATCTCTTCTTACTAAATAAGAAATCATAATTGTATTTACATGATGTAATGGAACTAAATCAATCCAATCAGCACTATTTAATGGAAGCAAACCAATATTGTATAATTTATAAAGTACAACTCCTAATTGTAATAATCCTGCAGATAAATAAATCAATTTATAAAAAAATAAAGATATTCCTCTATTCTCTAATAATTAAAATGCTTAATCCATTTTTGCTATTGTTGAAATTGCTTACCATAAAAATTATCCTATTATTACTATTGTAAATATATTCATCATATTTCCTGTCATATATAATGTAAACATTATCATAAATATATTTCCAAATCCTCCTTTTGCTATTCCCATTGCTTTCTAAGTCTTTATCATAAACTAATTACTTTCTCTAAATCTTCTCTTAACTCTTATCCTTGACAATCATCAAATGCTTTTTTATAACCAACTGGCTCAGGCAAACTTTTCTCTCTCTTTATTTTGATTTCCCACATATAAAATATATTTATATATATAATATTCTTATTATATATAAAAATTATTTTCATCGTAATTTAGATTATCCAATTTCGACTTTATATAGTTCTTTATCTATTTCTGATATTGATTTACAAATGATAAAATTATATTTATTCTTATGATCAAGTTTCATATTTTCTACTTAAGATTAAGTATGATCTTTCAAAAATTATTCAATTCTTGCTAAAGCAGTTTTATCTCTATATCTAAAAACATCTCTCCCTAAAACAATATTTTCCTGCTTTTAAATTTGGCAAAAAATCTAAATTGTTATTTCCCCCTCAAGCCTCTTAAATTCTATCCTTTTCATGCTTAAATCCTTTAAAATGTATTTTTGGATCTCCTAAATTTCTTCTTGGATCTTCATCCCTAAATTAATATGCCTCAAGTGGCTTATATTAATTACAAACTATTGGGTTCTCTAACATATTTATCACAAAATTTTCTATTCTTTTCTTATAATTTTTTGATAATCTTTGATTAAGATCTATTTTAATCTTTTTTAAATACCTTTACGATTCTCTCTTTACTTTAAATAGTCCTTTTTAATTTTTTCTATATCTTTTGTAAAAGACAATTACTTATCATACTAATAACTATTAAACATAATAAACTTTATTATACTCTCCTTTTTAATAAATTATATTATTATAATATACTAGTATTTATTTAAAAAATTTTATGCAATTCTAATTTAATCAATATTTATCAATAATCACTTAAATATTTATAATTTAATTATTCAATACCACATTTTTTTAAATTCTCTCAATTTATTATTCTCTATATTAATATTTTATTTAATAATGTCTTTTCAATTCTCTCTCATAAATTGATCACATAAATACTATTAATTTACTTCCTATAAAGAAATTCTTAAGAAAAGTTGAATATAATTAATAATTTATAAAAAGAAATTAACAAACATAACAAAACCAAAGAATTCTAATTAATACATTTTATAGTCAATCTTTTAATCAAATAATATTTATTTTTTATTTTTTATTTTTATAAATAATTTAAAACTTTAACTAAAAAACAAACATTTAAAATTAATAGAAGATTAAGAGAAGCCTTTAATTACACAAGATAGTATAAATTAACCTTTATTTATTTAATAATAAATCTAATAAAATTCAATATATAAAATTAAATACTAAGTCTTATATATTAATTTATAATTATGAAGAATAAATAATTAAAAAAAATGTAATTTTAAGAATGAAAACATCCCTAAAAGTAAGATTAAATGTATAAAACTGAATTTTCTTTTAAAAAATATAAAAAATTTTGAGAAAGTTGATTCATTAAATTAAAGTTCTTCAAAATTTAGATTATAACATGATAATATGAATAATCTTTTTAATAGTAAGCGTGTTAGACTTCCAAATCAAAATCAAGTAGCTTCCAACAAAAAAAGATATATTATCTAATCATAGTAATTAATTAATTGAGATATTTTAATTTCAATATTTGTGTTTTGTATATAAAATTAATTCAAGATTAAAGAAGACATTTACTTCTTCCATCAACATCTTAATGAGACACAAAAACTAATTTTAGTTAAAGAATGGAAAAACTTAAAGTATTTATTCGACAGAATCAACAATTCAAACTGCTTCTAGATAGTTGTCACCTAAATCACCATAGATTTGGACTTCATCTGCACTATCACACTCAAGTATTATCCATAAAATTATTAAATAGATTTACCTAATTAATCAGATTCACAATATTAAGCAAAAATTAAAGAACTTTTAGAAGAAAATTAAAAGTTGATTCATAAAAGTTCTGTCCAAGATTTAATCATTAATAAATTATAACAAATAGAAGAATTAGAACCAATACGATCGAGCAGAGTAAATACTTTAAATAATGTTCGAAATAATGATAAGAAATAAATCATTAAAATTTAAAAACCTATTTACACAAGAGAAAGAGAAAGCAAAGATGATAAAATGCTATTTACTTTCTTTAGTCCAGAACCAAATTAGAAAACAAGTGTATGTAAACTTCCTAAAGTGTTTTAAGTTGCCCCTAACAAAAGAAAATATTTTATATGACTCTCTGTTATTATTTGATAACATTGATAATTTAATTTTTTTATCTGATTTATAAAATAAATAATCTTCTATCTTTTTCTTTAAACACAAACATATTTTATAAAAGCAGTAGGGATATGATATTTTAATTTTTAGATTAATTAAAATATATAATTTTTGCTTCTTTATTTGCCTTTTATTTCATATTTTTATAATTAAATATCTTATTAGTTTTGCTTAATCAATCATGCATTCGACATCAATGGGAACAAAAAAAAAATTAATGGAATCAAAAATAATGGAAAATCTATGTCTAATTTCACAATAAATAAACTGTTACTTCCTAAATAATTTAAATATTAAGAATAAAATTGTTATACAAACAATCAATAAAATTCTGATTAGCTCATATAAGAAAATATGTATTTCATTCCAAAATAAATATTAAGAGGAATTAAATATTCAGAATAAAATAGTATATATAATTTCAAGTTATCTCTAGTTTTAACTACTCCTGCAACAAGTAAATCACTTCAATCTTAACTTATTAATAAATATTTTTAAGAAAGCCTTTAATTTCGTTAACAAACTTGTCGAAAATCAATAATGATTTAAGAATAAGTATTTCCATCTAAAATATTTATAACAAAAAGGAAGGACACTATTTTAAACACAGAACCAAATTAAGAAATATAATAATAGTTATTGAAATCATCAATAATTAAAGATGACTAATTTAAATTTACATTTTATAGTATAAATTAAGATTGCCTAAAGAATTTTAGATAATGCCTTGCAGTAAAAAGAGATACTTCATTTGAATAAAGAACATGATACTAATGATTATTTATTATTTAATAAATTTAATAAAAATAGACTATGTCTGCAAAAAGAATAAAATCACCTAGTCACATATATTTCCCAACTGCAAAAGGACATGAGATAAAAATTATCTAAAAAATTGATTGTTTTATTAATTCAAATTCTAAAATAACATAGGTAATCAAATATTAGGGTTATTAGTTTTTAGAGTTGTAAAAAATAAGATGAGCATTAAACAGATTTTAATTAAAACAAAACTGCTTCAAGAAATGATTTTTTTTTTTAATGTCAAAATGCAAATAAACAAAGCCTAATTAATTAGTTGTTATTATAAAACTTAAAATTAAAAGAGGAAAATGATAAAAAAAATAAACTTATAGAAATGCTTAGGGATGATAGAACTTAAATTAAAAGAGTTACAAGTTTACATTTTTCAAATGATAAAGGTTATTAACAATCAAAAGACAATATTAGATTAGTTAGTCCGAACAAAATGGATTTTACTTTTTATAAAAATCCTTCAAAGGGATTACCAAAAGAATTTTAAATTACTCCATCAAAGAAAATGTTTTTCTGATAGAATATTAAAAACCGATTTTTTGATCATATTTTTATTCTATTATAAGAATTTATAGATGTTCTTTTGATATGCATTAGAATCATTTCATTATATTGAATTGCAAGTAATTTAATAATACTGATAAAATCAGTAATTAAATATATTTATATAAATTTTCATTATTATAAAATGCTTTTAATAATTTGCACAAAATATTTGTAAATTTATCAAAAATAAAACTCAAATAATTAACCTAAAAAATTAAAGCGAAGAAAAAAAATCGTTGATCAATAAAATGGAAAAAGATTAAGAAACCAAAAATTTGGCAAATACTCCTAAAAATGCAATATCAAACTCTTCTTTAGATTATAAAGTAGAAGAAACAGATTCATTTTGGAATTACAATCTTCGACAAAAAGTGAATTTTAATTTATCACAAATATTTGAGTTTAAACCTAAAGGAGATGAATTATTATAACAGATTGAACAAAATATAAAATTTTTATTGAAACCATAAATACAATAAGTAACAATATATACATGTTTAGTTTTTAAAAACAAATAAAAAAAATGTAAAATTGCTAAAATACCCAAAAACAGAATGGCTAGCTTAAAATAAATAAATTTAAAAAATCTAAAAATCCAATTTACCACTTGAGGCTTAAGTTTTTTTACTATTAAACTTTAATCAAAATTTGACAACACATAACATATATCCATAATCTGTACATTAATATTCAACATATTTAAAAATAGATTAAAATATTAAAGTATTTTTCATATTAATTTAGAGATTGGAAGTTTAAGATATTAACTTTAAATACAATTTTACAACAGATTAAAGGGAAAAATATAAATTAGAAATTCTAAAAATACCTCGAGATGTTTGGAGATCTTAAGATGGAATAATTTAAATGATTTAATTAAATACGAAATATGCTATGCATTATTTAGATATAAGTAAATCATTTTAAATTTATTTAGTTTAATTATATTCATTATATTTATTTATTGTGGAGAATGAGAATATCTCACTTTTAAATTTTGAAGATTTATAAAGATTTTTAAAAGAGAGAATTATTCAAAAGAATATTTTCTTGAAGATTAATTTATATTCATTAGGTTCAATTTTTCTTTAACTTTAAAATTAATAATTTCAATAAATCAAACCAACAATTTTTTAAAACATTAACTTCATATAACAATTTAATCTGCAATAAATTTAACAACTTTCTTATAAATCTTTTTAAACACATGAATATTTAAATAAAGAATAAGCTTATTTATGTAATTCTTGTTTAAGATTTTTATCTTAATGTAATTGTGAATTTAATAATAAAATTGCTTAACTTAGAAATCTATTAGATTATTGTTAAGCTTTGAATTACAAAGTAAATGGTAAGAAAGTCATATGGGTTAATGATGTTTTGTAATTTAATATGAAATATGCATGTAATATTAAATGTTATAAAAATCCTAACAATTTTAATAATTAAAAAAAAGCAAGTTTACCTGAAAATTATATTGATTAATTGAAGAAAATAAAAATAGATTAAGATCCCTGTATAATAGCTAAAGTATATAACTTGGATTGTTTATCTATATTTTTATTAGCTAAACTTTAATATAATGAATTAAGAGAAGATTATATAAAAGGTTTAAGTAAAATATAAAAATCAAAGGATTAGAATGCTTTAATAAATAATCCATGTAAATGTGCATCTCTATATATATCATGTTGTCATAAATAAGATTTTGAATGTCAACAATGTAAATGTGAAATATTTTGTTCAAAATATTGTGACTGTCCGTCGAATTAATGTTTAAAAAAGTTTAGAGGATGTAATTGTAGAGATAGATGTTCATCTGATGGGAGATGTACATGTAGAAAAGATAATACTGAATGTGATCCTTTACTTTGTAAATGTTGTAGTTCAGATTCTAATTGTATATGTTCAAACACTTAAATCTTAATAAATAATTTAAAACCTACTCTTTTAGCAAGATCTGCAGTTTGTAATGGATTAGGACTCTTTTCAAGATAGTTTATAATGAAAGGAGAGTTGATTATTTTATATATTGGTGAAGTTTTAATAGATGATGAAGAAGAGATTAGGGATTAATTTGATGATACATTCTCATTTTATAATTATTAATTAAGTGATGAGAGATACTCATTAGATAGTCGATTTTGTGGAAATGAAAGTAGATTCATTAATCATAACAGCCTAAATTTTAATAATTGTAGAACTAAATAAATGTTTACTTGTGGTAAAATTAATTAAATTATCATTATTATTAGGTTAATATTAATTGGCTATTTATGCAATTAAAAATATAGATCCTGAATAAGAAATCTTATTAAATTATAATGAAGGAGAATAACCTAATAAAGAAATTCATAATTGGAATGATTAACAATAACAATACTGGAATTATTTATAAAGTACTGTTACAAAAGAGAAATGATGATTTTATAATTTGTTACTTATTAGAATCCATATATACACACAATAGAATATTATATTCAATTATTATCATTTGCATTTTGAAAGTTTTTCATAGACTAGTAGATATTTTCTAAGATGAGAGAGCGAATTATTACATATGTAAATAAACTATTAATAGATTTAAATTATTTACTTTATACTTTTGGATAAAAACTTAAATAAGTTAAAGTATTCTTTAAGTGAAATTCTCTTATTTAAAGTGATAAAGATTGATAATCATATGTAGACAATCATCTTTTTAAAGTTATTGTTCTAATAAGTTCTTCTCTTAAGAATTACAAAATTCTACTATTGTTTTTAAATTAAACTTCTTCAAAGCTCTATAATCTTCTTTAAATTATGGAACATATCCGTAACAGATATTTTTATTTAATTAAAAAATCATTTGTTTTACCTTTGCCAGACCATCTGAATACACAAGTAAAGCATCTTTATAATATGATTCTAATATTAATAAATAATACTGTTTACATTCAGATTCTAAAGTTAATTTATATACAGGACTTGAAAATTCACTTTTAGTCAGAAAGAAATATTAGTATTGTATTTAAGAATCAGTAATATCTAAAAAACAAGTATATTAAGAAATTCCTTGTTTATTTTTCATTCTAATTCTTTTTTTAAATTTGCCTAGAGTCTCAGGTGATCCAGAAATATAAATTTCATAATTTGAAGGATTTAAGCATTAAAAGCAAACTTTTCTGTAGTTCCAAATATCGACTGTATGTTTAGTTGTTATTCTATTAGGTCCTGATTCCCACAGTACTCTTGAAACACTCTCATATTGAGAAATAAAATATTTATATTCCATTTCATGATAGGCTACTTCCACCTCCCAAATATCATTCTAAAACATTTATTTATATATTACTTCAGTCCAATTCATTCTAATAGCTTATTTAGGATTCCATTATCCCAAAAACTTTGAATTTCCACACAAATATACTGCTTAACCGTATTCTGTTTTGAAATGGATTTTCAAATGAATCATTTCTCAAAGAGATTGAATAAATAATTAATTTCAAAGGATTTATTTGAGATGCTTAAGATGCTTTTCTTAATGCGTAAGAATTTTTATATTTATTAAAATGTGATTAAGTATAAATTTTCACTTCAAATTTCAAATTTGATCACAAATTAGTTTACTTGATATCTAATTATACCATTTATATAATACTAGTAAAAATTATAAATATTCTTATTTCACTAGTCAAATTTTATTTCCTTTTATAACCCAGTATCTTATAGTTATTAAATGAGTTCTTTAAATAATTAAAAATTGTAAAAATAAATCAAAATTTATCTTATTTTATTTTATTATTATATTTTTTAATGTTTAAAAATTCTTCAAAGTATATCTATAATTTATTCAAGTTAAATATTTAAGAAAATGGTTATATTAGAAAAAAAGAAAATTTATGGAAATATATATGAAAATGATTAAAAAGAAGAATTTTGGAAATTCTTAAGAAAATAATTTAAAAATATATTTTTATTTTTTATTTCAAATCTCTAATTCTTAGATATAACTTTTTATAGATGGATTAAGTCTTGAAGTAAAAATTTCAAGACATTCATTAATGGTATTTAATTCATTGAATCTGAAAAATTAGTATATAAACAATTTACTTTATTTATCTTAAATTTTAATTTGCTCTTAAATCATCATCACATGTTTTTTTCCAATCATTATATTCTTAATTTTTAACATTTAAAAGTTATTCTTTTGTCTCAATATCATTTTAAAATTCTAACAATTTTTATTTTTATTTTTCTGCCTCTGCTTAAAGTTGTGCTATTGTAGTAGTTAAAGTTTATAATTCTAAATCATATCTATTTTTTTATAATTAATATAATTCTTCTTTTTATTAATCTCCAGATCTATCAACTGAAAGTAAGTTTTACAATGACTTTTTTAATTTATAATTTTATTACTTCTACAAGTTCATCAATAATTTAAATTATCTTTGGAACATTATCATCACCAGCTGCTCCAATTAAAATTTTCACTAATCCATGATATGGACTATTTTTATTTAATGATTCAAAATGGTTATGTAATTTTGTTCTAACATCACCGACTTATAAAAATGCACTTTTAAGTTATGATAAAATTGCTTTTGCTTTTTTTAATCCTGATATAAAATCTATTGATTCTTATTACTTTAAATTAAAATCTTTCTAATTTATTTATTACTCATACCTTTTCTTCTGATCTTGAAAACTCTGCTCCATTTCTTCTATCCTAAATTCTTTTTTGTTAATCAACTTTATCTTTAATTTAATATGTTATGATATTTAATTCTTCTTATTTAAAAGGCAAAGTTCTTTCATTATCAGCTTTTTTATTTTAAGCATTTTCAATAACTACTTATAATTCATTAAATCTTTAAGTGCATGATTCTTAACTTTATTTAATAAGTGATGAATTATCATCTAAATCACTTTAAGTAGCTTTTTACATAGCCTTAAGTTAATTAACTACTCCATCAATTGATGCACTTATAATAAATTAATAATTTTACTCTTCACTTGATAATGTAATTTACATTGTAGCTATAATAGTTTTTCCAAATTCATAATTTTATAGTGAAGCTAATAATTCATAATCATTTGCTTTGACTAAAAGTACCAAAGAGAAAATAAGAAATAAATTCATTTTTTATAATTATAAATAAAAACGATATTATAAAGCAAATAAAAAAATAATATTAAATAATGTAAAATAGAGACTGAAATTTAAAGTTAATTCTTATGATATTAAAAAGAAACTTAAAATCATTCCTTTCAAACTTAAATGTTACTAAGGTCAGCACTTTAAACAACTGACAATGCTTATTCACTAATTCCTAATTCTCTAGTAAATTCATTCTTTAAGTTATTGTAGATATCAGTTTCTTCAGCATAAGTGTTATTTTCTAATTCAAGTTCTGCAATATATTATTTTCTATCAGCTTCTCTTTAATCTCTAAATTCACTCAATTAATCAATTTTTTCTATATTAATACTATATATATAATACCATTAGTTGCAGTCAAATCAACATTAACTCTATTGATTTATCTTTAGAATTCAGCATATTCAGCATCTAATTATTCAAGATATTCTTCATGTTCAGATTAAGCATCAGCTTCAGCTGCTGTTTAAGCATTAATTGAATCTACAATAGCATTTCTGAATTCATTAAGTGCATCAACAATTTAACCAATAATTCCTTAATCTGAGAAATTTTAATTTGAAGCTAAAGTTATAAGTGCTTTAATCATTGGAGCCATCTTTGATCTTGATTTAATCTTTTATTCAATATTTTTTAATGAATTTTAGAATCTCTTAATTTAAAGAAGTGATGGATTTGTTAATGAAGAAAGAAGTGCAAGTGCATCATCAACAGCAGCTGTAGCATCATTTAATTCTGCAACTTATAATTCAAAATCTTCATGTTCTTATTCTCTTATAAGAATAGCTTCATCATAATTTTTTCTATTTGCTTCTTAATTTTCTTAAATCTATTCGATTCTAACTTATAATTATTCTCTTCTTGGGAATAATAAATTATCTAAAGTATCTTAAGTGTTATTAACATCTAAAAATTTATTTATTATATACCTATTACAGCATCTTATATATCTTATTAAAATCCAATCACTAATGAATTATGTTCATTTGTTCTCTATTAAAAATTAAATTCTAATTCTTCTAATTCATCTTCAAGATCATTTATTAATTCTTCAATAGCATCAATCAATTCTTATACTGGACCACCAGCCATCGAATGTAATTCAACTAAATGAAGAAGAGCACTTCCATATGTACTCTTTTTCAAATCTGTTGTCATTTTTTAAAGACTTCTTTCTTACACTCTTGCAGTCAATGCAATTGCAATCAAACTAATCAAGAACAATGTTTTCATTAAAATAATTATATGAAAATGAACACATAAAAAAAGCTAAGATTACAACAAAAACGACTAGTCTTATTAATTAAATTATCAATTAAAACCACTATCAGATTCAGTTTCTGCAGCCAAATACTAATTGTTCCAATTCATTTTCTTCTTCTATTCTAATTTCAGGAGCTTCCTACTTACCTCTCTACAAAATTCTAATTAATATTATTATTATAAAATTTAAAAGGGCTAAATTTCTGTTTTTGTATTTTTCTTAGTATTTGAAGGCGTGGCTTTTCTTACAATTTTTATATCATTTCCTAACTTTATATTTATATATAATAAATACTTTGTATTTTCCATTAATACCGCCATTTATCGTTCTTTTACTCAGAGATGGTCGACTTAGAGTTGACTCTGTAGTATTAATAAATTTAGTGTTTTCTTTCTATTTCAATATATCCTAAAATGATATATATTGCTGTTCTTATTTTGGTTAATTTACTTTCATTATCATTTATAACCTTTTATCTTTAATTCTAAAATCATTTTATTCAAAAAATGAATTAGAGCATTCACCTTTTGATTCTTATTTAATAGTGTCTACTTATAGTCTTTTTTCAATTATTTAAACTCTTTGTTTTTTTTTTAATTGCTATTTTAATTTTTTTAATGATGATAAACAATTTCTCAATTGAAATTATTCACTCCATTTTATTAAATACTTATAAAATAAAATAGATCTAGAATTCAACTTTAGAAAAATTTCTAATAATTACATGTCTAATTAATTAGCTTAATTAGTTCTTAATATTAACAAACCCTTTACTAAATCATTACTAAATCTAAATTTTATTTAATTATCACTTACTTTTCTGTTTAATCATCATCAAAATTATCCTGATATTTTTTGGATTCAAATTAAATCATTATACAAAGTAATCTTAGTATTATTTGAAATACATAAACATCTTAAATAGAGAGTAGATGCGTATTATTTTTTTCAGCATCTTTAATCGGATATATTTATTACTCCAACAATTTTATCAATATTAATAATTATTTTTATGCTTATAATCGATTGCACAATTTCCGACAAAATTCAATCTATTAACATATCATGTCAACACACATTATTATGTTTTAATTATTATCCAATTATACAAAGCATTCCTCTAATTTCTATTGAACATAATTTGGCAATGTCTATTCAACATAATAAGCGAAGACACTACAATTCATTGATTTGTTTGAATTTAAATAAAAATATTATCAAAAATAATCAAGATGTTTATGCTCCTATACTTTTCAAATTAACAATACTCAAAAACAAAAATGATTTTTATTCTGTAAATTTGACTAAAACTTAGAAAAAGAAAAAACATTTTTGGATACAAGAATAATTATAAAGACAATTATTAATTTTTTATAATCATTTTATACATTTTGCTCTCTTATCATAATATTTAAAGCTCTTAAAAGTCATTAATTTAAGTCATTACTTTATTTTATCTATTGAATATGACTTTTTCTTTATAAATAAAATTATTATCTTATTATGTAAATATTTTCTTTTTTGAAGAAAATAAAATTTCAGAGTCATAAGTACTCTTTTTAATTTTATTTCTCAAATCTTTATCTAGTTTAATTCATGATTATTTCAAAAAGAGAATCATATAATAAATATACTAAATTTCATATATCCAGCATTTATAAAATTTTATGATTATTAATATCAAAAGAGATAATCTGAATGAATGCATTTTCCTTTTAATTTTCAATCTGTGTAAAAAATTAAGATTCTTAAGTTATTATTTATTTCATCAGCTCCTTACTTGTTTTTGTAGATTTCCAAATGTGGATTATATTCTTTCTGCCAATCTTTATTTTTAAAATATCTAATACATTTTCTGATTTCATGACTTTCAATATACATTTAATTAATATTATTTTATATCAAATACATACAACTTTGTTAAAAAAATATGAATGTTATCATTCCATATTTAATTGAATGAGTTGAAGAATAGACAAATATTCATTTTAGTGATAAAAGAATTTCCAAAACAGTTAGAACTTTCTATTTTTGATCCTGTTTTAGGTTCATTTGATCTAATTTCTAATTAGTGATTTTATTTTATTTTTCTATAAATTAAAAGAATAATTTTAAAGATGTTCAAGGAAAAATAATGCCATTCTTTTTAAATAATGAGACACCCTTAGAGTAAATATTTACAGTTAAAAATAAAATTTACGTTATGATCATAAAATATTAACTGTTTTTTAACCTTAAAGTAGAGAAAGTTTTAGCTCTTAATTTTGCACAATAGAATTAGCCGAAAAAAATTACATAGACATAATTATATTTTTATCGAACAATTATATATTATTTTTAATGGATTATTATTTAATTTAATTATCTAATTTATGATAATTTCAATTATCAAATCTTTAGATTAGTTTATATTTATATACATGTAAATTTGAATATGAATTATTTAGTCAATCAACCTAAGTATTATTGGATACGTTTCATAATTTTTAAAGTGGATTCTTTACAAGGAATAGTTAATATATTTTAAGCTGGGGAGCATTTTTGATTTTATTATTAATAAGGCTTTATTTTACCTTTTTTTAGTAATTCTTTAAGGCTATTACTTTATTATTTATCTAAATTCATTAACATAGGTAAGATGTCAACATCATTACTAAAATCTTTAGAGAAACTGGGTTAAGATTATGGTTATTTAAATTACTTAGTCTTTATTTTTGAAGGACTTGAATTTCTATATTAACCACGATAAGACATTATTTCTTAATATTAGTTTTTATCAAAAATATTTTAGGATTATGCAGGTCTATGAGTTTTAAATTATTATTGTTGATTATTTGGTATTTTATTAATTTAGATTTGAAATTAAAATTTAAGATTGGTTGATTCAGTTCTTTTTCTTTTTTATTGATCCATAAGTCTACTACGTAACCAATTAGATTTGATTTGCTTTTTGCTTAATAATTATTACTTAAACCAATAGTATCTTTAACATAATAGATTAATATCAGTAATTTTGACTCCATATAATTTACATTTGGTTGTTGTTACACATTTATATTCATACTGATTATTATCAAATGATTCTTCTCCTAATAAACATCCTTAATTAATACGAGCCAAAGCATTATTATCATCATTAATTTAACATTCTCCAGAAATAAGAATATATATATATATAAATTATTACCCTTTTGTATAAATTGTATTATTAGGATTATATTTAAATTTTATAAATTTATTCATAAGTGACTTAACTAATTAATGCATTTCATTCTCTGATTCTGTAATTTCACTAACAAACCCAGATTCTAATTATCTATATATTTTTGATTATTTTTATATTCTTATTTGATTTTCCACATTTTAATAATCACTTAAATTCATCTAAATGATTACACAATCAGTTAAAGCAAGTAGCAAAGTATTATGTTTTTTCACTAGAAGATCATTGTTTAATAATTCTCCTTCTTAAAATAAATGAGTTTATTTTGTATTACAAACACACTGGTTTAATAAATATTAAAAGTATGATTCATTATATAGTTTTACTCCTTTTAATAGTTAATCTAATTCAATATTTAAAACCTATAAGTATTAAGGTGGCAATTAGGGAAACCGATTGTGCCTTATACTATTTGTTCTTTTTAATTCTATCTTTTATGGTATTTCACAAACCTAAGCTCTACGTAATCGTGGTTAATCATTTATTGTTAAACTTAATAAACCATTTTGCTAGTATTTTGCAGTTACTTTTCTACCTGGTCTTTCAATAAAAATATCTGATTTATATTACTTCATCAAATTTTTTCTTTTATCATCTAATTCAACTTCTGAGATTTCTTAATACTCTTATATTTAACCCGAATATAAAATCATTATTCTATCCTATCTATCATGAAACTTCCAAATAATTTAACCTTTATATTAGATAAATAAAATTTACCAGATTCAAACTATGTTAAAACTGCATTTTATGCCATCTCACGAAGTAAAGCTTTATAAAGTTTTGTTTTAGTTTAGCTTTATAAAAAATCAAAATATTATAAGCAAATCAATTAATCTTCTATAGCTTAATGATCTTTATGACATCTTTCATCAGGGTCTTTTTATAATAAATATATAAGCATAATTAATCAAAGTAAAGTAACTAATATTACTTTAGCCTGAATAAAATCATAAATGCTTTATTTTTTAAATACTCATCTTAAATTCAGTTTAATCGAGGAGATTAAAGTAATTACAAAACTCTGTATTTAAATTATGAGCTATATATTTAAATTTAAAAAAATAAAAATATTTTAGAAAGAGCTTTTTGTTTATAAAATAATTAATTTTATTAAGAAGTCTAAATACAAAAATGTGCTCTTTTAAGGTATTAGTAAATAAAATAGAGATTATAATGAGAAATTCTAATTAAATATTTTTAATTAAATAATTATAGAAATTCAAACATTTTATTATATTTATCATAGCAATTAATTGTAATCATTAATGAGAATGAACTATTTTAAAATTAAAATGGATCTACAAATTTCTGTTCCTTATGGAATTAAAATCTAATTCTAAAAATTACTAAATACTTTTTTTCCTTCTAATTAAAATAAATCTTAATCTATTTCAGGATGCTTTTATAAAGAGATTGCAACAATATTTGGATAAAAAATAAATTGTAAGGTAGCATCTTTAGTATTTGTATACCTTGTTTTTTTTGGCTCACTTAAATTTTAGACAGCTAATATTTCAAATAATGTTGGCCTGTTTAATTATTTTTGGTTTTTCAAATCAAGAGGTTTAGCTATTTTAGATATTGGGTTTTCAAAAATAAGTTTTATGATTTGAGTTAAGCTTTAATTTTCAACTCGCTTCTAAAATTCATCTGAAAATTCAAGTGAAAATTTTTTAATAATATCACTTTTATTCATAAAAATATATATACAAATTAAAATAAACTTAAAATATTATAAACTAGAATGAATATTAAACTTAAATCTATATTAAATCAATTCATATAAACAAAATCAGATTTATAGATAAATATTTATAGGATTGCCTAATTGTAATCCATCTGTTAATTGAACAAATAATATTTTAGCTGGTTATGAAAAATCTTGTACTTTTCTTTACATTTCTAAAGTAGCTTTAATTATATTATCTTCAATAGTTGAAATCTTATTAAGTTCACTTGTTCCATCCATAAATTATAGTTAGATAGCATAATTTTTAGAAATAGGCATTTTCAAATTATTGAATTCTCCTTAGATAATAAAAGTTAATGGAAATTCAGGAAATACTCTAAAATTAGTACCTTCAAGTGGTAATATAAATTTAAATGATCTACTTTAAAATTTAGTAATTTCCCAATTAGGGAGTCTAAATTCATGATTATATTCTAAAGGAGGAGGAGGTATAATTGATTAATCAAATTAAAATTTAGCACATAATTCTGAATAAATTGTTTTACATTCTTGTAATCTATAAATTTTAAGTGAATTAAAGACTTCTTTCATTAATTGCTAATATTCATTGTACAATTTGAAAGCATAAAATTCTTCTGGAGTAACTTTATTAGATTAAAATAAATCTGGATATTTATCAGAAAAATAAGCAAAATGTTTTGAAAAATAGAATGGATCAGTATCTTTTCTAGTTGTATGATAAGCATAGATCATTCTTACAATATATTCTTAAGACTCTGAATAAATATTAGGTTCTTATGTAAGTCTTTCTTTTTTAATAATATCTGGTATTTGCAAAACATTAGGATTTTTGAGGGCTAATTGTCTGATGGAATTTGCAATATAAATAAAGTCTTATGGAAACTTTGAAAGATTTAAACAGACTAAATAAAATTTAGAAATAATTACTTGATTCAAAAATATCATGTAAAGTTTCTGGAAAAATTGATTATCCAATTAGATCATAGATTGCTTTTCTTAAATTAAAATTTTATTCATTCAAATTAAATTTAATTGCATTTGAATCTGCTCTGTTGAATTCAATTTTAGAATAATTTAATAAGACTTAGATAGCTTCTATTCTAACTAAATCACTTTCATCATTAAGCATATTAATTAATATTTCTAAAACATGATTAGCAAAAATGGTTGATTATTTATTAAAATTCATAATGGCCCTTATAGCATTAATTCTTATAATATAATATTAATCTTCTAGAATAGATATAAGAAGTCCTTTTGAGTGATTTTATAATAAATCTAAACTATCTTTAGGTTTCCTAATTAAATTGAGGATTTCTTAATCATCATTGATTTTAAGTCTGCTCATACATTCTATTGCAGCTAATCTAATATCTTTATCTAGATTAGCTGCTTCCAAATAAATTAAATCATGTAAAAATAGGGACTGATTTCTAACATTTTATAAGAAATAGATCATCAATTCTTTTTTTAATTACAACTGCTTAAGTCTGAGTTTTTCAATAAGAATTGAAGAGTCAACAACTTTAGATAGTATTTGCATTCCATAATATTAAGAATACTTTAGTAAATTTATGATTTCTTAATCTAAAGAGAGTGACTAATCACATTCTCCTGAAATTGGAAGATCATTAATTACATCTTAATACAATTTAGTTGATTAAGATTCATTTTCTCTTTAATTATTTGTATTTGTAGAGGGTTTGTCAATATAGATTTATTCAATATCCAACTTTACTTTTTTATGAATAATATCTAACATAAGAAATAATTTTTGTTTTATTTTTTTTAAATAAAAATGTATCAATAAAATGTCCATTTGTATGAGTTGTAATAAATAAATACTTATTGACTTGATTTATATCGAGGAAATCATATAATTATTTATTAATAATTTATTTATGCCTATTGTATAAGGAAAAGCTAAATTGTGGCATCCAACATAAGAAGAATAAGTAGATAATTGATAAATATAAAAGGATGCATATGATGATAGAATGATTGCTAACATAGAATTGAAATCATTAGATTTTGATGATGAAAACTTTTCCCCAGTGTTCAATAGGAGTAAAAAAGAATTCTTCTTATAAGCAAGTGAAAGATATAAGAAGGATTTATCTAAAGTAAATTATTAATATAAATAAAAATGATAGTTAGCCAGACCATTTTAATCATATTCATGTGAAGAGTTTGTTAACAAATATATATTTATTAAGCCAAATCATACATATTGGAGAGAATGGACAGTTACAAAATGGTTGTCAGGATTTGGTTTAGGATATTTGGTTTTAAGAGAAGTATAAAATAAATTTGAATTTAGTTACCACTACGTAATTTTTATGCAAGAGTTTTTGTTATGTGGATCTTTTTGGCTAAATTAAGTGATCATTTTAGTTCAATTCTTCCATATCATGGAAAATTAGTGATATCTACTTAAACAGATAGATTTTCAAAGTAAATAAATAAAAATATCTTATAGCAAAGATATAAATCAATATCATAATGTTTGTAGTGCATTACATTTCTTAGAAATGCCAACATTTTAAAATAGGATATCTGAATCTCTAGCTTGGAGAGCTAAATAACCAGCACATTTATTATATAATGATACAAATTGGTGTTTACATATTCTTAAGAAATGGCATGGTCGTCCAACTCATATTGCACATTGGGTATTTAATATTTATAATAAATAAGGATGGTACATTTAATCAACCTTTGGAAAGATTAGCAGACCCATATCATAAGGATGCCCACTTTATCCATTGGATTTGAGTATAAATATACAAATAAATACAATTATTATTATTATTATTATTATTATTATTATTATTATTATTATTATTATTATTATTATTAATATTTTTATCATTTTAATGAGTGCTAGTGTTGCACATGATCTATCTGATAGAGAAATGATCGAATTCTCAGAAGATGAACATTTAACCTTCTTTTTTAATATTGATTAAGTATTTTACTATTATATTTCAAGGTATATAGTGAAATACCAGGAGTTATATAAAATTATGGCACTTTTGCATAATCAATTTAAATTTCTAGGTAACTTTCAAATACTATCATTAAAAATGCTATAATTGAAGCTTAAGAAAGAGTAAAAGTCTAAATTATTTAAAAAGTTTATCTAAAGAAATATTCCTATTAATGCTATTAA
This sequence comes from Paramecium sonneborni, assembly GCA_905182985.1. Classification (NCBI taxonomy): domain Eukaryota; phylum Ciliophora; class Oligohymenophorea; order Peniculida; family Parameciidae; genus Paramecium; species Paramecium sonneborni. The sequence goes on along the minus strand of CAJJDN010000019.1, from coordinate 484,874 downwards.
TGAAATTGAATCTGAAACTAAACTTTTATTGAATGCTTAATTAAATGATGGAGGAATTGAAGTAGAAACATGTTATTTAAATGAAGATCAAGAACCTGTATTTAATTATTCTATATTAAGGAACCTATCTTTTGCGATAGATGGAGAAGAAATAGAATATCAATCATAAATGGTAGTACTTTATAATAAATTAAATCAAATAGAATTAGATAATCATGATAAAGATTAAAATGATGAAAAATATACATCTGATCCAAATAAAATACTTGATAATTAAAAATAAACACTTTAAAAGCACTTTACTACAGATTATTCAACTAATAATACTAAGAGAACTACTTTAAGACTTCCAACAACCCCATAATAAAATTAATTTGAAGCTAAATTGATCTCCATTTATTCAGAAGAATTTGAAGATGAATTTGAAGATAAATTAAGAAATGCTAAATTATATGAAATGAAAAAAAAAAATGAAATTGAATAAAAGAAAAAAGAAGATAAATTATAAAGCTAAGTAAATATATTTATATATTAATAATTTTAGATTGAAAAAAAAGATGGAGGGTCATAAAAATATACTTATGATTTTGATGGTAAAATTTTATTAGCTAGAGCTGTAAAAATGGATAAATTATAACCAACAAATTAGAAATTAAAAGTTGAATTTAAAGAACCTTAAAAAATTGAACAATAAATTTAACCATAAAAAAAAGGAGGAAAAAGAGATTCCACTAAAATTAATAAGCCATAATGTCCTGAATAAGAGATACCAAATAGAGTATAATATTTACACATAAGGTTTTATAAGAACGCAAAGATACAACTAAAGAAGTTATTGGAGATAAAGCTTTAAGAATTGACAAAACATCCTAATTTCCTTATGAAGTTTTTACAATGAATAATGGAGTTAAATTATTCTTTGAACATAAAATGAAAGAAGGAATAAGACATTAAATAAGTGATTCTGCAGAACATTTGTAAATCAAATTATCAGGTTCAAATCTACTATCTGGTGATGATGCTTAAAAATTTGCTTCTTAAATTAGATTAACAAAAGCTGAATATCAACTTTTAACAGATGCCTAAACTTTATAAGCTACTAAATCTTAATTTATGCCTAGTGAAAATATTAATAATCCAGATCATGATTAATAAGTTAATTAATAATCCATTTTATTAAAAAAGAAATTAGGAGAGATTGGCAAAGCTGAAATTTAACAAGATTCTAAATAAGTCTAATTTAATACTGGATCTAATTTATTATAACCTATAAAAAAAGATCTACCTCCCTAATAAACTTTTCAAACTGAAAGAATTCAACTTAAAAACGTTAAAATGATAGAAAATTTAATTGTAACTGCACTACCAGATACTCCTAAATCTTCAAAATAAGAAATTCCTTTGACTTAACTTCCTGATGGAGTTTCTAAGTAAATTCAAACTAATATGTATATAGAAATCCTATTGACATATTTAATTAATAATTATTAAATTAAAAGGAATGGGGTAAACAAATAGGAATTAAAACTAATTACTTTCCTCCTGTTAAGCAACAAAAAAGATCATTAGAGACTAAAGCTTATAAAGGAAGTTTAGAACAAATGTAAATTGTCTATTTATACTTTTTAGGTATAAAATGCCGAGAGAAAGACTTGTTGCTCAAACAGGTAGAACTGCTATGAACTTTTATAAATCTAATGAGGATGGTAACATTTAAATCTATTTTTAGGATCAAAGAAGATAACTAAATCTCTCACTGATGGATTAATGTAAACATTTTATACAACTCATTCTAAATTTAGTGATAAACTTAGATAATGATTTTAATATTTATTTTTCATCAATCATACAAGACCTTTATTTTTTTTTCTATCTTTATTCTACAAAATGGACATATTTATTTATCTAAATGATCCACACAATCTTAACAAACAATAAAATGAAGGCAAGGTTCTAAAATAATACTTCTAGTTTTGGATAGACATACAACACATATATCTTGTTCATTTTGGCTGTTTAAAATCGTACTTACAGACTTTTTATTTAAATTTGGAGGAATTGCCTCTGCCTATTGATTTTAATTTTGTTTCTCTTACCATTGTTTAACAAAAAAATAAATTAATTGAGCAATTGCTCCAAAAGAAGTTAATATTTAAACTAATGAAGCAAAATTAATGATATCCCTCTAAAGTTATAAAAATATTTTATCATAATTTTGATTAGATAGATACAATAAATTTAAATTTTCTCCATTTCTTTTACACAACATAGTTGTGAACTATCCAAATTAAGTTCCTTTATGAGTTTCAATAATTTTAGATTATTTATTAAAGAAGGGCAATTTGTTTAAAATCTAAATTTTTAATCATTTTACTTTTTAAATTAATGAAAAGCTCTCTTTTTAATATGAATAAGTCTTTTAATAATCAACTAATTCAGGTAGTAGAATACTGTCTCTATTTATTTTGATATTTTTTCTTTAACTTTTAATATATTACGTATTTATACTTATGTTAAGCATCAAGCAATTAAAATTCATCAACTTAAAATTCTTATTTATTCTTAAGAATGCACTCAAGCTTAAGAAATCTTGTTTATGTTTAATTTGCTGGGAGAATATGCCCAGTCAATAATAAATATTTTGATTAAGGATTTTATGATAAATATTCTTTTGATTCGCTTATTGTCAAAGGAATTTTGTTGATTTTCTAATAAAAAAATATATCCATGTATCTTTAAAATTTTTTAAAGACTCTTAGTGAGCCAAAAATTCCAAATAAGGTAAATAAGCTTCGAGAAAGAATGAAAATTTTTTAATTCATTAAATTAAATGAATTTGTAATAATTATTAGAAATTGAAAGTAAATTTGAGCATCTTTCAATTATTCCAATTTTCGATGAAATCCTAAAGTACAAATTAAAAATTATTAAGTGGGGGAATATAAACTGGAATATTAACAGAAATATTTGGTGAAGCAGGTTGTGGTAAGACTCATGTATGCATGACTTTAATGATAAACACAATAATAAATTATAAAACCTCTAAAGTGATTTACATTAGTACAGCTAAATAATTGCAATAAGATCGTTTTAATTAATTATTATGTAAAAATACTTATGTTATTGGAATTAGAATATCGAGTAGGTAAGAAATCTAAAGATAAGTTTACTAATTTATTCAACAAATGTATAATATAACATTTAAATAATCCTAAATTTATGGATGAATACATATATGAACAATTGCCAACTTTATTAGAATAATATTAATTCAAATTAATTATTATAGATAATATTACAACCTATTTGCAAGAGATACAATTAACATTAAATTAAATGCAAAAAACATCAATACTGAAGAAATTTTCAAATCATTTTAGAAAATTAGCTAAAAAACATAATATAGCTGTGGTATTTGTGAATAATGTTGTAACTTCAACTTAAAATAATAAATTATATCCCAGTCTAGGTTAAAAATGGTCAGAAATGATAGATGAAAGAATTTAAGTTGAAAAAAAGGGATTGATCCGACATTTTAGAATTGATATTTCTCATAGAGTTGCTTTAGATGATGCTGCTTTCACTATATAAGAAAGTGGAATATATCCTTAAGTTGATTGATTAAAATTTGTATTCAAATACAATTAAACTTTACATCTATAATCAAGTTAATCAAAATTTTTCCATTTTACAATTAGATTAAATATTTATTTATTTATTCTAGTATTTGGAATTGAAATTCATTTCAAAATTTTCCCAGCTATCTTAATCACATGATGAGTGGCTTATTATTTTCAATTCTGAAAATTCTTACATAAAATATTCCATTGAAAGTTTTATTTCATTTTCAGAATATAAAATTGAATCAGAATTCTTATTTATAATATAAACTTACATTTCTAGAAGAATCTCGATATACAAGTTGAACACTTTCAAAAAAAATAATCTACTTTTCTTCATTTTATACTTATAATATAAATTAGTTATTCTAATTACATTCATTTTTATATTTTGATAGAATGTCATTACATTTTTATTAATTATCATCAATATATATTTATACGACATTACTCTCTATTTTTTTTTGAGGATTTTTAGGTGGCCTAAATTAAATTGAATAATTACCAAAAATTAATTAAATTTTGAGAATTACCAAGTAATTTTTATTCTAATTATTTAGGATCTATTTAATTTTACAATTAAATGAGATTTTTTTTTTCTAAAAAGATTATTTTCTCTTAAAATTCTGGTTTTAAAGTCTTAAATAAAGAATTAAATAATTCTGATTTGATTTCATGTAAAATATATACTTTATGTATTCTTCCGTAAAAGTTTCTTTAGCAATTTTTAATATAATCTTGTAATTATGTTAAAGAGCAATTTAAAAATTTTAAAGGATGGACATTAATATCGATAAGTATTACAATTGATTCAATATAATGTGAAATTAAAACATTCCTAATTAAATAGCAAAGTAGAAAATCAAAACTAGATTAAAATTCTTGAAGAGAGTACTTAACATTTATATTTATATTAATACTTCTAATGCTTTTTGTAAATTAATAATTATTACTGGTCTAAAACCTCGATCAAATCCATTTACATACAATGCTCCATCAAGCTAATAAATACATATGAGATTTACCAATAATTTATGTGGCTGAATCGACAAATCAATTTTAAATATCCATTTGAGATGATCAATCAAACCCTAAAGAATAATTATTTTTTTAACCTAGGCTGCTTTAGAAATCTCATAATCATAGAAAGCTAAAATTCTCAAATAGTCAGAATCCTACCAACTATAAATTAATATAATATGACAATTTACTAATTTGGTAAACGTAATGGTGGCATTTAACATAAAATTTGTTTTAAATTTTTAAGGCATTGTGTTTCTATTGGATGCATTTATATTTTTTCAAATATTTTTCTATGTATATGGTTTTCAATAATAATTTTTTCAGCTAATTATAGTTTAAACTTACATTCAGGTTTAATATGATCCTCACTTTTAAGATATTCGATCATAAAATTTTGTAATTATTTATTATGATATACAAGTTATTTAGTTTATCTTTGATATTGTGATAATAATATTTAGAAGACTGGAATTGGAATTTATAAATAGTATAATAAATGAAAAATGGTAAGATTTATAAAACTAAAATTGAGCTTTTATCTGTTAATTACTCACATAAAATAAAAAGTATTTAGAATGGCATAAAAATAATTAGAAGAAAATAATAAAAGGTAATAATAAAGTAGATTTGAGAATTGAAGAGAATGAATATGTATTAGTAAATTGTTTCGGTATAAATAAAATTAATTTTAATAAAAATTGAATAAAATAAATTTAGTTTTGGAAGTATTGAGAAAATAAAGGGGAATGATAATTATGATTAGCTAAATAATAAGTAATAAAAATAAATATATTAATATATATGGAATAATACTATTTATTAGATTTATTCAATCTCTATTGGCTATTAAATTCAAATAATGATCAACTTGTTCATTGGTAAGTTTATGGAATTTCTTATCTTATTTAGTAACAATACCAACTTCAATATCAGTGGGTTTAAAATCTTATGAAATAACCTAAGATTAAAAGTAAAAGATATACATTTTATAATGTTTATATAGCAAGCATAATGGTTTCATCATAATTTAAATCTGCTTTTTTTTTGATTTATTTTTCTAAATAATTGATTGCTTCTTATTCTTTAACACCACTAGCAGTTGCTTTATATCCACTATAATGTCCTGATGGATCAAGTTTATAAAGTAATGGTCCTAATTCATCATCAAATTAACATAAAATAGTCTCAACACCATATGATCTCATTTAATAATATTAAGTATTAGTTTATGCTAAATCAGCCATTCTTTTTGATAATACATCAACTGGACAATAGTAACCTAATAAATATGAATAAAATAATAATACCATTTTTTAATCTAAATTCTCCTGCTTCATATCTCATTCTTGTTACAAGTGCTCTTGCATCTGATGGAATACCTGTTGTCAAAGCACCAATTTTTTCTGATATATTAAATAGATTAGTAACAGATTTCTCATCAATTAATTTATCTGGCACTCTTTTTTCTGTAATCAAACAAACTGTGTCTGTTCCTTTGACTCCTATAGATGTTAATCCACTAGTTTTAACTGCTTTAAAAGCATATTCCACCTAATATAATCTACCTTCAGGTGAAAAAAGAGTAATATAGAATTCATGACCTTGGCTTCCTCTACTCATTTTAATTAAATTATCCTAATCTCAAAAATTTAATAATATTCATTTTTTAGTTTAAGCACCTCCCTTTTTTTATGATTAATTAAAAGTGTTTGAATTGTATATGATATTTAAATTCTAAATCTTAATCGATTAAGGTTGTTTTCCTATTGTAAATTATTATTGACTAAATTAAGAACCTGAAATTTTTATTTTATTTGTATCTGAAACAAAACCTACTTTTGCATCTTTATATTATGGAACCAATTTATCAATAGACTGCTAAAAATTAAATTAAAATCATACCGTTTTTTTCATTGATTATTATTACTATTAAGTTTAATCTTATTATTAAATATTATATGCATATGCTGTGTTTTACATATTTAATTGTTATCCTAAATAATTAGGAACTTTAAATGATGTCTATTAATATATAATCTAATACTTTAGTTCTTATAACATTTTATTAACTGGTTGGTGATTATGCTGTTCTATTAACTCCAGCACTTACTTATCTTTTTTCTTATTCATTTTATAAATCTAATTCTTTCATAAATTCAATAGCTTCTGGTAAATCTTCAAAATATTAATGTTTCAAAGCTTATCTACAAGTTAATCGTTCTGATGGTTCCATTTTTAACAAACCTTTAACAAAATTAATTGCTCTCTTTGGTAATTTGCATAAATATCTAATTAATTTATTTTTATTATATTATTACCTTTATTCTAAAGTTTCTGGTTTAGAGATTTCTGGAAATTTCATTCCTAAAAATCGAGGATTTTTAGAAAATGTTTCTTATTAACTAGCTGTCAAAGGTCCAAGCATTTTTTATATTAAATACAATTAATCCATTTCATTTTCTCCTGGAAATAATGGATTTCCATCTGTTAATTCACATAATAGACATCCAATTGCCCTTTTATATTATTTAATTATTACCACATATCAACTCCTTTATCATAATTTGAATAACTTAATAATAATTCAGGAGCTCTATACCATCTAGTTGCTACATAATCAGTAAGATCTTAAGTTTAAGCTGTTAATGACTTAATATTTCTTTTTATTTTACTCTTGCAAATCCAAAATCACATAATTTTAATACATTCGCATTACTTATCAGTAAATTCTCTGGTTTTATATCTCTATGTACTATATCATGCTAATGACAACAATATATTGCTTTTAAAAGTTAAAAGATTGTCTTCTTTATATATAAAGGCTAACATTTATCTTATTTTATATACTTCTAAACCAGAAGGAGATGCTTCCAATACTTCTAAAAGATTTCTCTCCACATATTCAAATACTAAATATATTCTGCCCTTCCTATTTATAATTATAACTCTATATCTCAACCTCTTAAATGCTTCTTTTAATTCTACTATATTTTGATGTCTCAATAATCTCAACACCTTTACTTCTCTCTATATACTCTTTTTAACTATCTCATTATCTTCTGTTTCCTTAAATTTCTTTATTGCCACTTATTTATTTAATTACTAATTCTACCAATTTCATTTGTCTCTTTATTTTTACACTTCAAAACTACTCCATATGCGCCTTCTCCTACTACTCCTAAAACTTCATATTTATTCATTATTTATAATTCTTTAAGTAAATATTAATCAATTTTATCAAAATTCTAAATTAATTTCATTTAAGCACCAAATACAATTATTATTTTAATGCAAATTTATTAGTTTTCCAACTTTGCACTATTTTTCATTTCTCAAATCTCATTTTTATTAATTACTCCTATCTTTAAACTTTAACTTCTATTTTTATATAACACCTTAGAAAAAAGAACTATTAATTATTAAAACTTATAATTATTTTAGATCGAAAAACTAAATATAAACTAATAACATTATCAGATATCATATAATATTATATGTAATTAAGATAATTTTAACCCAAAAACAAAAACCTAAGATTAAGATGATTGATGAAAAATTTTGTTTAAAATTTATAAACTACTTTCAAATGCACTGATGCATTCATTCATATTAAAAGAGATTATTTCCAATTACAAATTACTAATTTTATAACATATTATGCAGCCAATTTTAGGTTTAATGAGATATATGGAAGTGATTTTATGATATAACTTCAAATTATTATGCATCCACATGATTATTTTGCTTCTTAAATAGGTCCTTCAATATTATAGATTTTCCAATTTTCTACCTCATGCACTTAAGCAAGAGATTGTTATTTATTAATCTCATCAATAAAAGAAATTCTATGTTTCTTAGATCCTAGAGTTATATTATTTCTAAATTTATCTATTCTTTGAACCTATAATTCCTTTTTTGATCCTTTCATTATACCTTTCTTTTTTGTATCCATCAAATTATTAATATTAATATATATGATCTAATTTAGAAATAACAAAAATTATGAATGTAATTTTAGTTTAATAAATTTCTCCTCGCAACTTATCCATTACTTAAAAATTTTTCTTATTTATATCTCTGATTTTTAGAAACAATTTTTTTAATTAAAAACATTCACAATACTTAACGATAAGAAAATTTATTATTATTTATAATTACTTATATATTACGAATTTTCTAAAAGGATATCTGCAACAAATATTTTATGAATCTAATAATCTTGTATCCATAAAAATTGATTATTGATTCATTTATCATATTAAATAATAACATTTTCTTACATTGTATCTTATATTACAAAATTCCATAATTGTATACCAGTTATTAAATTATGATAATCTAAAACTATTATTAAAATATTTAATTTTGATGTGTTTTTATATTTAAAAAGTGGATTAACTTTTAGATATTATTATTTATTTTATTAATTTTAATAAATAAATATTAAAAATTAAAACCTTTGCTTTGTATTTAAATAATTAAAAAATAATCAAAATTCTTCATAATCATCAACTTCAAGTAATTATCCACTTTCTCTTTGATCATATTCATAAAATGCTTTGGCATCTATTAACATACTAATAATGATATCCCCTTGACCACAATTTTATAAATCAGTCAAAGTGATAGCAGTTGACATAGCTGGTTTAGCCATATCAAATATTTCATCTTTAACATCTTCAACATTAAAACCAAATTTATCCTTAAATATAATTACATATCTACTTTATGTTCTAGTTTTTAAATAATCGGTCTAAAAAACATATTGATAACGAAAGAATCAATAGCTGGTTTATGATAAACATTAAGAATTCTCCAAAAATATTAGATTGCTTATTAACTTTTCTTATTTTCCATAGCGAGTACAAAATCTATCAACATATAAAAATTATTTAAAACCTAAAAATGTTTTGTAATCCATTTCTCCCTCAAAAGTTTAATATTCTTCAAATACTCTATCTATAAAAATATCTGTTAAACCCCATGAATATTTAGATAATTCTTATTTAGATAATAAACCATTATGATCATTATCTAATTTTAAATATCTTTCATAAACTTTTAAAGCAGATTATTTTGAAAACCAATTCTAACCTAATTCTTCTAAAGTCAATTTTTCTTATCTTAATTCATATAGTTCAGCTAAGATTGGAGATGTCAACATATCTTTTATATAAATTCTTCCTGTTCTTTTAGAATCTAAAAAGAAAAAAAATTTTCTGACAGCTGTTATAACATAAAAAGGATAAAAGTTTTACTAAATTATAACATTAAATTTGAATATACATCTAGTTTCTCTAACTATGGAAATGTTGGTATTAATTCAAAGATATAATTTTCTAAATCTTTTTCACGTAAATATCCATTTCTAGAATATAATTTCTAATATTATACCCAATAGAATCATACAAACTAATTTATATTCTAGTTTGAAATAAATTAACTTTTCTAACTATGGAATGAAAGAATGCAACAATATCTATTCTTCCATATTCATCTCTATCAAATTTTAAAAAAGTTGATGCACTAAAAAAATGTCTGCATTTAATAGGTAGTAATGAGGCAATTGTTAAAAAGGAATTATAATTAATTCTTTCTTTCTTATCATCAGGTGGTGATATGTTATTTTTAAGTTCTGTCCATAATTTTTCTAAATCTTCTTTATCTAAAATTTCACCAGTTTTGTGATTCAAAAATCTTGTTCTTGCTTCTTGTCTAACTCTGAAACTTAATTAATTTTCATTTGTAACAGAAGCCTTTTAGAAAAATTTAGGTATCTTTTTATAACTTGGATCTTCTTCTTATTCCTATTAAATTAGACAGTTAGTAATACTTTTTTTCTTGCCTATTCAATATAATCTAGAAACAATTAATCAGTTTCATCATCTATTTCTTAAGCAGTTCTTTATTGTTTAGAATCTACAAACTTTTTCAAAGTGCTTACCCAATCAATACCTTTCTTGGACATATTTATTTGAATTTTTTGTTAAATTAATAATAATAATAAAAATGATGATTTCATTTAAAAATTTAATCAGAAATGTTTCTTCTACCTCCTTAAAACTCAAATTCATTATTCGATTCAACAACTTAACCAGATTCAGGATATACATTTCTATATTTTGGTCCTGTTAATGGTTCATTTTAAACTTCTTAATTATTAATAACCTTTTTCATTCCAAAAACAAGACCTATATTAAAAATAATTAATTTAACTACCATATAACAATGGAGTTTATTTAGAATTGTTATCTTCTACAATTTTTAATTTTTTTGTTATGAATCCTCTATCAAGCATTTCTTAAGGCATTCCAGCTTCTGAACTAAATACACTTGTTGTTTAACTATAATGATTATATTCCATGTATTCTCTTATTAAATCATTAATTATCATATTTTCTAATTCAAAATCTAAATATACCCATTGAAAGTTTTGGTTTATCTTCTGGGTCTTCATTTAAAGCATTAAATATCTCTGCTCTTATTCTTGCTCTTAATTAAGATAAAACTCCTCTTGATTCAAGAGTTTCTTTTAGAGCATCTTTCATTTCATTTATTGTTGTCATAATTTTAATTAATTATGAGATAGTAATTCTAATCCAAGTCCCTATTAACTCAGAACGATTTTTATAACTTCTCAACCAAATCAGAATATCTAGATAGATTTAGCAATATTATATCTATTCTTAAAATTCAAACTACTTTTTAATACCTACAATTAAAAAAAACAGATCTATAATTCGAAGAAATTTCAGTACAACTTAAGAATTATACTTCAAAATCTAAAGTATTTTTAATAAAACCTCAATATAATACTCACTATCATATTTAAGAGGATCTAAGTTAATTTTCAAAAAAATTATATCAATAATCAAATCTTGCTTTAGAAAATGTCTAATTGAGAATTAATCTAAAATGAAAATCTAACCTGAATACTCTATTATACTTTTTTTTTAAAGTAACTGTAATTATGAAGAAATTAATTATTCGTCGTTTGGGAAATAAATAAAAAATATAATACGATAATTGCAAGCAAATTAAATCTAAAAACCTTTTTAAAAATTGTAGGTTCCTTTTGGAAAAATATGACTCTAGTTCAATTTTCATATTTGAGGTATTTTTTTGCAATGATATAATATAAGAAGTTTTATAAAGAATCCTTAACATTTTATTCGACATTTATAATTTAAAATCCAAGATTAGGTTTGTATATTATTGGAAGTTTATAATAATTATAATTAAATAAAATAGTGATTTTTAGAGTTTTTAGATTTTATATTTGATGATACACATGAAATATTAAATTTGCAAGATAACACAATCATGCTTGAATTTGAGGAAATTAATTAAATTTAATAATCAGAACTATAAACAACTCTAACCAAAAAAATTAAAATCTTTCATGAAAAAATCAAAACATCATTCTTGAATTACATAGGAAGTATCTTGAATGAGTGATTATTCTTAAATAAATTCTTTAAGAACTCTTAGAGAATTTTAACTCTTACCAGTATAAATGAACCTTTATTTGAAAACAAAAAAAATAAGAATAAGAGCCAGTCCATCATTAGAATATTGCTGATCTATTAGTATGTTATGGAGCTTTTTAGTATTATTAAATAATAAATGAAGGATTCGTTTGTAAATTTGATTAATCCACTTTTATTCATTATGCAAACAAAATTTAATGAATACACTATAATAATAAATTATAACTATTTCTAAAAGAGTCTAATAAGTTTAAAATTATGTATTTTTTGTTATGGTTGTAATTAAGTTTATAATAAAATTAATAAAATGAATCAACAATTTAGCGTAGAATACTTGAGAATCAATCCTAATCGTTACCGTAGATTACCATCACTTAATGCCACAGGCAGTCAAATTTTCAAGTACAGAGAGAGTTATAGATTAGTCTCTCTTAGGAAATGATTACGTCGAGGACTAAGAAGAATTTTTTAAAACCGAAACTGGTATGCATGTTCATTATTCTCAAAGTAAGCTTTATCACACAAAAAAGATGATAGTAAGAACTTCTATCATCATTCTACTATATATAATGTAAGAGAGTTTAAAGAATTGAACAAAGTTTAAGAGTAAGTTTACATTCTTACTTTTAGCTAACAAGAGAATAATCTAACGAAATATACTGAATTATAGACTAAAATTATGGTTGCAGATTTCAAAAAAAAAGTAGATGCATTCCTATCTAAAAATAATTACAAAATAAATATGGTTGGTAGTAAAATAACCTCATCATAACATGAATTAGAATCATTTCAATCAACCAATAATGGAGAATAGTTAAATAAATCTCTATGTTCTAATAAGTATACTATTCGTACTGAATGTAAGTATTATATTTCTTATTTTAGATAAATCTATGAAAGCAACAGAAATACTTGTTATAAGTAATAATAAGGTTGTTTCAAGATAAATAATTTCAAGTGAATTAATTTAACAGAGATTACTTAAATAAATGGAGCATTTTCTAAAAGATGAAAGATTTAATTATGATTTGAAGTATCCAAACTTATTTTTATTAGGATGTAAACAATGATAGATTAATATGAAGACATTGTTAATAGGATAAGACAATAAGCTTACACAATTAAACTTCCATAAAATTATCAAATTTAAATGAGTGACTATAATGAGTTCTATTATAAAAAAGAAGAACCATAGATTCCTTCTTTAAATGATAAATTAGATCTATTGGCTGACTAAATAATATAGGAAATTTAGTAATCAAGAGAATCTACACCATAAATGTAAACTCAAATTAATGAAGTGTAATAAGAAGAATTTTCTCCATGTATAGAGGAGGTAATTAAAACTGAACCTGTTTGTATAAAAGAGGAAGAGACTCCTCCAAAATAAGATGATTTAAATAATGAATAGATTCGTGAAAGAAAGATATCATAAAGAAAAGCAAAGCCAAAAAAAAAATAATAATAAATATAATAATCATAATAAAAATAAAATGAATCAACATCTGAAATAAATAATACAAAATCTTAATAATCTAGTTAAACGGAATTACCAGATATCTCTTCTATACAATAGTTTCAACCTAAACCTAATAAAAAAGAACATAAAGAGAAAAAAAATAATTAATAAAATTCTTAACCAATTTAAATCTAATAATAAAAATAGGTCGATATTATTCCTAATTAAAATTAGTAAGTTCAAGTAATTTAAAATTAACACATTATTTAGAATAATAATAAAAAACAGTAAAATATTGATAAACATAAAGGCAAAGTTCATTCAAGAAAAATCACAGGAGATACTGTTACTTAAAGATAAGTACCTGTTTATTTAGATATACCAAAAGAATAAGTTTTAGAAACCTTGAGTGAAAAATCTCATGATGAAACATAATAATTAGAAGAAATCTAAATTAAAAAGTAGGAATCTCCAAAATAAGAATAAAAAATTTAATAAATTGAAATTTAAGAAAAAGAAGAAATTCAAAAAGTTTAAGAAGTTGAAAATTAATAAATAGATACAATCTAGAATTAATAAATTATTAAACCTACAATCAATAAATAATCACATTACCCTGAATAAAGAGATGCTATAGATATTTGGGATAATACTAAAACTACAATTCAAAAATCAAATCCAAAACCTAAACCAATTTAATAAGAAAACAATAAAATTGTTTAGATATAATAACATAATAATAACTCCAATTCATAATATATAGAAAGTATTGATTTAAATTAAAGAAAACCTTCATTAAGTTAAGAATAAATTTAATAAGAAATTCTAGATGAAAATACTTCTGATTAAAATGCACTTTTAAATGACATAGAACCAAAAGAAATAAAGGAAGAATCTAAAATTAAATAATTACAATAAGAAAATCAAATCATTATTAAAAATTCAGCAAAGTAATAAATAGTAATAACAAATCCTATTTAATTAAATTAGGAGATGGTCTCATAAAAAATAAAAGAAGATGAGGATCTTAGTAAAATTGATTACTAATAAATTATCAACGAAAAAATGAAAATAATTGAATAAAAACTAAAATAACCTTGTCTTGATATAATTGATATATTATTAGCTTCGGATCTAGTATATAATGTAAACATAGATAAATTCAAAATTTCCAAATCCTATAAAAAGAAAGTTAATCATCCAGCATTTATTTTTCAATAGAAGGATGAAGAAGAAGTCTTTGCACTTTAGTAAATTCCAAATATAATTTAGGGTTATATGGAGGCATGAATTATAAGAAGTAATACCAAAATTGTAAAATTTAAATAAGCAAATGGAGGTTTTAATAGATGAAAATGATGATTTTGAAGTAGATAGTTTTAACAATAATGAAAAATCAAATATAGAAACTGATAACTGATTATTATGACTAAATATCTATTTTGTTAATTCAATCTCATTTTTTAATATATTCATATACATATTTCACATAAACTTTGATCTAAACAATTGATATTAATAATAATTATTAATTGTTTCCATTAGGGTTTTCTGATTCTCCTTCTCTTTTCTGATTTAAGTTTTTAATAAATTTTTATAAGTTCCAATTCTTACATGATTGAATTATCATCTTAAGAATGAATATGAGACAAAAAAAAATCCAAAATATAAAAGCAAAATGAAAAATTAATATTGAAATTTTCTTTTAAATTTATAAAAAATAATTTTACTTGTAAATCTTAACTTCGTATATTCTAATTTTTATTGATTCTATATTATAAGGAGTATTAAAACATCGACAAAATTATAAATAAGAATATGTCCAATAGATTTCATAATAACTTAATGAACATTCATTTATATTGTGTTTAGAATTATGATTATTGAATATTCGATCATCATTGTATAATTTTTATTTCTTTTTTTGATAAATTATCAACAATTATGACATTAACATACTTTATCCTTGCAATTTTTAGGAGTATTGGTAAAAAATAAGCTTAAGGAAAAAAATACAAAGCAAAAATGAAAAATCCATAATAATGAACTAAATTTATTAAGCTTCAAAGTGAGTACTACTTTACAGACAAGATTTACCTTGAATTTAGATTACAATGATTGATTTTTAAGATAAAAAATGAACATTCATGTAAGGAGTTTCATTAATAGTTTTAAGTTGGGATTATAAAAATTCTTTTTTAAAATCATATCAAAATCATTCAAATTAGGATAAAGGACATTTTATATTCTGATTCATTTAATTAAGAATGAACTTTAGAATTCATATTTATATTAACAATAATTTTTTGAATAATTAATTACATATATTTGTATTTTATTTTAAATTCTTTATGTAATAGAATCTCATTATTTATATTATTGATCTCCTGCCATTCATTTAAAATTTAGTTCAATTTGAAAATAAAGAGTTTTTTATTTATATTTAAATTGATATTATAGATAAATAATTCTATAAAAAGGTTTACAAAAAATAGTCAAATTGCATGTTAATAATTGAGAGTTCATTCAAAATATAATCAAAAATATAGCAATGATTTTATAGAAAGAATTAGAGGAAGATTAGAAAAGATAAGCATATGAATAGTTAGGTGATAATCCTACAGAAGTTGATATTAAATATGTTAGCTATTTATTGAAAATTCCATTACTTACTATTAGATAATGGCTCGATGAAAAAGCGGGATTAGATGTTTAAATTGAAATCCAACCAGAAGAAGAAAAAGATGTAGAAATTATTGGAATCACATAAAAAAAAATTAAATTATTAAGTCTATAACATATTTAAGTAAAGGAGGAAGAACCATCATAATAATTATAGACTTCTGAATAGTAGAAAAAAAAAAATAAGACTCCTGAACCTACTGATAAAGGAAAATAGTAAAAGAAGAAAGAAGTAAATAAATAAACAATTACAAATAAAAAGCTTTAAAAATTAAATTCTAAAAATTAAAACAATCCTAATCACTAAACTTAAGATAAACAACAGTAAGATAATAATAGTAATAATTAAAATTAGAATTAATAAAATAATTATAATTTATTAAAACAATTCGATTAGATTTAGCTTCAATTAAATGAAATGGTATAAAATGATATTGAGATTAATCAATCTTAATAAGAATTTAATTAAAATCAAATTAGTAAATAAGATTATTAGATTTCTAATCAAAAAACTCAAACATAAAATTAAAATAAATAAACTGAGTCAGTAACAAAACCACTTAGGATTTGTATCTAAAATTAGGAATAGCCTTAAAAGTAATTATAATAAAAAAATACAGAAAAACCAGTTACATAAACATAATTAAATTAAAGTCAAATAAATCCAGATTTGAATTAGAATTTGACAAATGGGCAATCATCAAATATGCAACAACAATAATAAATTCGAAAATAATTTTTGCAGTCAAATATTTAAAAAATAAATACTTAATAATAATAAGCAAATAATTAATAGAAATTAAATCAGATTCAATAAAGTCATAATTAAAGTAGCGAAAAAATTAAACATATTATTGTATTAGATGATGATTTTAATATAAGTTAAAGTAATAATAATAATAGCAAAAGAAAGTAGGTTCAATAAAAACCAAAGGATTCAGAATAATAAAATTAGATTTTAAACCAAAGTCTTAATAAAAAAATAATGAATAAAGATTAAAATAGTTTAAATAGAAAAAATCAAATACCAAATCCTAATTAATAAATAACTACTTAAGCAAATCAATAACCTTAATATAATAGTCTATCAGATCATAATACATCCTAACAATAAAATAAAAAGATTGATCTTTAATTAACTGTAAATGAATAATAAGATTAAAATTTCTAAAATTAACGAAATTAAACTTAAAATGAATAAGTATATAACCCAAAGAGTATTTAATAATAAGAATAAATATAATAAAAATAAAATGCAGTATAAGAAACCAATAATGTTTCTAATAATGAATCATAGTTATAAAAATAATCATCTATAGTTTATAATTAGAAGTAAGTTTTATAATAAAATATAAGTGAGATATAAAATAATACAAATATTTAATAGATTATTGAGTAAAAATAAATAAATTACTAGGAGCAACAAAACTCAAATTAGAGTTAAAATGAAATTTCTTAAGCGAAATAAAAAATTTAATAATAAAGATTGTCAAATGTAACTCATTAATCTTTATAATAGAGTCCTAACAGTCAACTTATTCCTTAAAAAAATTAAAATATAGATTATTTGATAACTAAGTAAGCCTCAGTCACTTCTGAACTTAGTTTAATCCAATAATAATTAAATTAAGCTTTACATCAACCAAATGTTTAAAATCATGAAATTAAATAGCAATATTATGGTTCTTATGAAATGATGTCAATATTGAATTAGCACTCTTAAACATTAACACAAGTAGTTTCTATGTTATCAACAATTGGAAGTTTTTAATTTTCTATGATGGAAAGATTAAATCTGATCTATAATTCAGTGAACAATAGTTGAGGAATAATATTCATATACATATATTTAATTATTAATTATAAAACGGCATAAATGGAATAGAATAAGATATATCCTAAATCATTAAATAATGAAAGATTGTTTACACAATCATTTATTACAAGATGATAAATAAAATTTAATAAATTGAAAATTAAGAAAATGGCATAAAGGTATTTTACATGATTGAAAACATAATATTAATTGATAGAAAAGATAAGTAAAATAATGTATCACTCTAAAAAAGAATAACTCATAAAAATATATATATATATAGATATGTTTAGCAATTTAATGTATGATATTTATATGTGTACGTCATGATCATTTAATATTTTTCTTTCCTTTTCTTTTGGCTAATCTGACTTCAAGACTCTTATTCTTTTTAATAGAAGGATCATTCTTAATAGCAAATCTTCTATTTTTTGCGAATCTTTAATTGCACTTTGATTAGAATTAACAATTACTCCTTTCAATGATTTATATCTTTGATTTGGAAGCTTTTTAATACCATTTCTGTGATGTTTACGGGCATTATGATGAGAGGTAGCGTTCTTAGACTTAGCCATTGATAATTATTATTTAAAATATTTGTTTAGATATTTCAATATTTTTAAATTCCTAAATTTTATGTATACTCCTAAAACTCTATTCTTAAGACATCTTTTAAGCTTTATTTCTTTGTTCAATAATTCTTTCCTATTCATTGTAAAGACTTTATAAACTCTTAATTTTCAGATCTTTAGATTTACTGTTTTCAGAAGTAATTATTATTCTCATTTCTTTTTGACTTAAAGTTTCTATTAACCTTGAATTTATTAAATATTTTCAATAGACTATAAATGTTATTAATTTTAAACTTATGAAATTTTTATATCATTTGTTTGCATTAAAACAATATATAATTATATTTATACTGATACATCATCTTTCCATAGAAAATATTATTTCCCTCCTTCAAGTTTTATTTAATTTTTTATTTTTAAAATAAAGTTCAATATTAGAATCTTATAATTAATTTTTTTAGATATATTATCTAAATTAAAGAATCTAAAGATTTAACATTAATTTCTTTTTTACTTATTAGTGAATAATGAGATTAGCTTACATTTTTGCATTTTAAGCGCTTCTAAGTTCTTTTCTTTTTAAAATTTTTTTGTTATATTTCTTAAAGGATATATAAGTAGAAAACTTATTTGATAAATGCTTATCTATAAATGGATATGATTTATCCTATTTAAAATTTCTACCTGATTTATGATAGTATGTAGATTTTGAATTGATATTAGTTGCTTTTAGGGTTAGTTCTTCTTTAACATTCAAAAAAGGATTTAAGACTTTATGGATCAAAGCATAATAATTAATAATGAATTTTAGAATGAATTCTATTGTTTATAGCTCATATATAATAAATTCAACTAACTTGTATTCCAATTTTACACTCTTTTTGTCCTTAATTAATTAATTCGAATGATTTATATATATTGCATGGTTATTTTAAAGGTATTTCATTATAACTATGTTCTGTTTTACAAATCAATTTTCCCTCCCCTAATCCTAAGATCTCTTTATTAGAAACTCATACCACTTAAAAATTGGGTCTGAGTTAAAATTTTAGTGATGTTTATGGAGGTAATATAACTTTAAAATTTACACGACCATTTTATTTTTTAACAAATTCAAAATTTGAACTTTATATTTCCTAAGCATTTTCAAAATAAGGAGATAGTATGAATTATTTTATACTTGAAATTGGCCATTATGGTAGTGTTGGATCATCAAATTAGTAAGGTTCTAATTATTTTATTAGGGAGCTGAATATATTATAATTTGGAGTATTCATATTATTAATATAAATAAAAATTGATAATCCTTAAATTCATTACTAGTAAAGACATATGTATTATGTATTCAATAATTCTAATTTTTAGGATATCTTTTTTTTAATTCTTCATAATCTATTTAATAATTATTTTCTAGATGATATTTATTATAAACTGATTCTATAAATGTTTTTTGTTTTTACTCTCTCTCTCTGATCTTTTCTAATCTACTAAGTTCTTTAATCTCTACATTTCTTAAATGTTTTCCTTCTTTTGGAGGTTAACCAAGATAAGTGTCTAAATTCAATGATTACTCATATATCAATAACTATTGAAAAAACTCTATTTAAATTCATATAATACAATGTCTAACTTAAACAAATGGATTTTAAATTTTAACTATTTCCCAAGCTCTCTCAACTGTAAATCCATTCTTTTGTAACATATACGCTATTACAAATACAGGACTTATTGTAATACAATCTTAACAGTGAATTAAAACATTCCCATAAGTAATTCCATTTTCAATAAACATATAAGAATCATAAAATGCTTTAAATAAATCTCCACAATTTTCTATATCAATTGGAATAACCTTATGAAATAAGATTTATTCGCTTCCCTAATATTTAACTAAGCATTTTTATTAAACTGTTAAAACACTTTTAATATTATAACGAATATGCAATTTTGTATCTCTTGCAGCATATATATTGCCAATGTAGATTCCGCTTTTACCTTCTTTTTGAAGTATGATAGCATGGATGTTATCATCAGGGTAAGTGTCCCAATATGTAGAACCATAAAATTTCTGTTATTCAAGTAAAGATAACATTATATTAAAATTTTATGAATAATAATCATTATTATCGTCTCACTCAAAGTGGAAATAAGAATCGAAAGAGAGTTCAATAAACTAATTTTTTAGCTATCTATTAAATGAAATCAATAAAAAATGCTAGTTTATAAAGTTCTATGCTTTTACCAAGTAACTTTCAATAAATTACATTAAATATTTTAGCTCCTTAAAATATAGATACTTAGTTTAATTTAATTAATAAATCGATTGAAGTACCTCATTTTAATCAGAGATAAGCCTTAAAATAAAGGATTAAGACTGAAATAGTTAAGCCAAATATCGATTCTAAACTTTTAAATTAATAAGTAGCGTAATCAACAGCATATTTTCCAAGATT
>CAJJDN010000019.1:383032-458641 GCA_905182985.1 Paramecium sonneborni | reverse complement strand
TATTTAGGCCAGTAACATTCGTTCATTCATCCTTGGCAACATTTTCTAAACTCATTTTACAATGATTATGTATTAGGAAAATTTATTAATTTTCAAATCATATAAATATAAAAGTACAGATCTAATATTATTAAAATGCAAGTCGTTGTATATAAACTATTTAAAGTGCATTAATTATGAAATTATAAAAGTTTATTTAATACATTAACTAACTTATTTTATTATAAATTCTATTCCTCATTCAGATTTATCATTCTAACTTAATTTAATATAACTATAATTCTTATAAATTAAATAAATACGCTTGGATTGTTTTTATAAACATTATTTATCATATATATTTTTTTTTGATTAAAATTATTAAATGTAATAAAATATCAATTTCTCTTTTTGTTTCAATTTATATCAAAATGAGAATTTATAAGTTTATAAAAGAATGAAAATAAAAAAGTGCTAATAATGTGATTAAAAAATAAATCATAAAATTTCATCTGGCTGAGCTAATACATCAGTTCTGCATAAAGGGCATTTGCTATTAACTTATAACCATGCTCTAACACATGTTGAATGAAATCGATGTTTATTTGAGCATGGAAGTACTGCAATTTTATCTTTTTATGTATATTCTTCCATGCAAATTGCACATTCTTCTATTTTTTTATAGAAACAAAAAATACATTCAGCTGTTTCTTGTAAACTATACATACTTTCTTTTAATGAAACATCGATTCTTCTTCTTTCTCTCCTTTTTTAAAAATAATTCTTAATCCAATCATATAAACTATAAAAAAGAAGAATTGGCAGAAAAATTAAAACTAAAAGAGTTATGATGTAGATCTCTAGATATTAATAGATTCCCATAAATACAACCTATTATTAATCAATAAATTTACAGAAAGCAAATATCCTTTATATAAGATATAGAATTTAGCTTCCTTATTAACGTCTTCATTTGTTTTGCTATGGAAATAGAATATCAAACCCCATAACTAAATAAATTGAAATAAGATAAAGCATCCTTTTCCTAAAAAATTTAAGGATTTTTCATTTTGCAAAAGGTTTTTCTAATATATTATAGAATTTTAAACTTTGATTTCTGTTGCAATAAGACTGATTCTTCTTGACTCTTCTATTTGCCCATCTATCTCTAATCTTTATATCATTTCTTAATTTTGTATATCAACTTATTGAATTATAAAAGCCTATCTTTATTGATTGGTATAAGCTGAAGGTATTTCAATTATAATCATTTGTCCAATATCTTCAACAATTTGATTGCACTTAATATCATTATCAATCTTTATTAATAATTACATATAATAGATGAAAGCAAATAGACTATGTGTACCTATTTTATTTTTTAAATTATACATGAAATATACATCCAAATTTCTAAATATGCAGCATCAAAAATATCTTTATAATCCTTTTGTAGTATCTCATATTCATATTATGTTTCTCTTAAAATTATCTATTATTTTTATTTTCTATATACTAAAGTAATTGCAGCAATAAATTTAATAGCTGTGTAAATAGCTAAGAATTTATGGCGTTGTTTAAATTATGATTTTCCCATTTCAAATATTTATGTTGGTTATTTGTGTTTATCTATTTATTCATCAGCGATATTATCGACTTTTGATATATTCAAATATAAATACCATTATTTTAATCATGTTCTTATAGTAAACCCTAATCAATCTAATTTTGCATTTTTCAATTAAATAAAATTATATGTCTTCTATTAAATAATTCCTGAATCATTTTTAATAATATTTAGAAGTCTTAACATCAATTATGACTTCAATTTAAGTAAATTTAAGTAGAGAATAAAATATAACATATAAAATAATATATTTAAACAATCAATGAAAAGAGATGTAACTTATCAAAACTAAGAAAGTTCATCTTCTTATAATTAAAAATATTATAGATATCTCTAGTAATAATATGAAATTAATCTGATGAATAAATTATATATATAAATATTTATTTGTTTAACATACAGATGGATCAAAATTAGCAATATTTGATTGAAGTTCTTGCCAGAAAAGTTACTTTAGAACTATTGAATCCACTTTAAAATAGGTAAAGAGCGAAAATTATATAGAATCTTAAATTTGTAGCAAGATTATACCAATATTGACTCAGCAATTAGTAAACATACTTAAGCTATTTCTATTATTAATTAATAATAATAGTAAAGATAGCTTTAAGATTCAATGTATTTAAAAAATATTAATGAATTACATTCAACTATAGCATCTTTGGTATCACTTAATATTAATTAAGGAAGAAAAACAAATCTTAGCAATATAAACCTAAAATCAAACTTTTACTAACCTAATGGATAGAATTGAACATTACAGTTAATAATTAAATGATAGATCAGAAAAACTCAAAGAATTACAATAGTAATATCAATAATTGAAAGGGGATTAAAATTTTGCCCATTAGAGTTATATTACAAATATTGATAATCTTTAAAAGAGAGTTAATCAATTAATTTCTTCTTAAAGAGAAGAGACTGAAGGAAATAGATTCTCAACTGAAAAAATTGATACTAAAATTTAAGATTTAATAGAAAAACTAAATAAAATCTAAGAAAAAGCAGATTAATATTAATAAACTTTCCTATAATAAAATGTGTTAAGCAATTAAGTATAAGAAATGGTTGAATAATTTGAACGATTTAAAGAGTCAACTATTCTTAAAGAAGACCATGAAAAATCTATTAAATAATAAAGCGATCATATTAAATGTGAACTTAATACTATTCAATTAAAATATTAATAAATTATGAGTTAAAATAATAGAAATATAACATAAATGCAATAGTAGATTGATAGTTTTTAATATTAAAGAGAAGATACTTAAAGATAATTTTCTGCTTTTTAAGGATAATTAAAAGATCTAAGAGTAGAATTTTAGGATAAAAACTCGGAAATATAAAAATCTATAAATAATCTAAGAGTACTTTTTGAATAAAAGTATGAGGATTGGAGTGAAACATTTCATACAGTTTAGACAGCTGTTGATTAATTTAAATTTGATTTTGCCAGCATGAAATAAAATTATAAAAAGAACCTTCTAAAATATGATGAAGTTTTTGAATAATATAAAGAAAAATGTGATAATAATATCATGTCAATTTTAAATAGAAATACGAATATATAAAAATTATATTTAGATGAATAGATATAAATAATGGATAATCATTTTATGGAAGAATTACAATCTTTATAAAATTAGTTGGTTCCAAATATTATTTAAAACATTGCATCATTAGAAAATGAAGGATAATAAAATTAGATAATTTAAAAACATAGCAAATTAAATATTGATGATAATTAATCTAAACAATATAAATTGTAAGCTTTATCTAATTAAAGTAATATCAATCCATAAAGAAAAAGTAAAATATTGAAAGATACAGGAGAAGCTGAATCTCCATTAGGTATAAATATCACAAGTATTAATGTTACAGGAAATAATAAATCAATTAGATCAAATAGTAAAATTGATGGGTATGTTGAATATTAATCATTTGAAAAAAAATAATCAGCATCAAAAGTGATTGATAATTTAGAATTAATAGAGATAAAGTAATAGTTGGAAAAATTGTTAGAATCTTAAAAAACTTTTTAATTTTAATATTAATAATAAGATAAAGATTTATAGTAATTAAATGATAAGGTTAAGAAGCAACATGAAAGATTAGAATTCTTTTTTTTATAGACAAAAACTTAATTGAATAAATACAATTCTAAAATTGATACAATTTAAAATGATTCTAAAATAGGTTAACCTGATAAAGAATTTGTAGATTTAAATTATATAAAAAGAGATCTTGAATCATTACAAGGATAAATTACAAAAATAAAATCTGATATTTAAAATGATTCTACGTTTGCAAATTAATAAATTAAGAATCTTTAGAAAATTAGAGATTAATTTTTACCAAAGTAATAAGAGTAAGAAATAAAAATGGATTAGTTAGATGAATGTTAAAAATTAATGATTATTTTATTACTACAAAATGAATTGGTTTAAATTAGTCATGAAGATAGCTTATATAGAGTAGATTAGAATATTAATAATTTGCATTTTGAATTTCAACCAGGTTTAAAAGATGAAAATACTCATATAACTTTTAGATAATAGAGAATATCTAAAGTAGATTTCATATTGAATTAAATATTACCAATAAAAAAAGTAAATTTGTCTACTAGTAGAATAGATTAATCTTTGAATTTATCATAATCGCAAACTTTGAGAAAATAATAAACAAATAAAAATCTAATAAAAAATGGTAAAATAAGTCATTCTGTAATAGTAACAAAGAATTAAAAAGTAAACGAATCAACAAGATTGACAATGAGAAATACATTGACTGTAGAAATGAGTTAAAAATATATGAATAGAAGTTAAAGACAAAAAGATACATTTTATAAAACCAAAATATCAGTATCAAATTAGCGTTTAAACAATACTTTAACTGATGAAACAATTTGATCTAATATTTAACAAATATTGCTGATTATACATATAAATACTTAATATAATTAATGATAATTTTCATTTTATTCACAACAATACTTTGCTATAGACCAATACCTCAAAATCAATACATAATTTTGTCTACTTCAAAATTTTGGTTCAATTATAGACAAGCTATCAATTCTCTATTAATTTATTAGTAATTAAAAGAATGGAGAATAAATGATGATTAAATTTCTTTAATGATTCCTGAGGATACAGCTTGTAACAGAAAAAATAGTGTACCAGGTGTAGCTTGTGCATATGATGGATAAAGAGAGCCAAATTTACATAAGAAAGTAAATTGGGATTTTAAAAGAAATGATGTTAATATTAAATATTGGATAGATGTTATGCGTAATAAATATAATAGATATGTAATATAAATTATTTTATTAAGACACCATAATCAAGAAGATTAACATTATCAAAAGAGTAAAAACTTTTAATGTTTATGAATGGACATGGTGGAGATGGATATACTAAAATGTAGGATACAACATATTTATTGGATTTTGAAATGGAAAAAATTACAAAAGAAATGGAATTTTTAGAACTTTATTCAGAAGCCTTTTTAATATCTGATTCTTGTGGAGCAATAACATTATTTGAAACAGTGAAAGCTAAAAATATGATATTATTAGGATCAAGCTCTTTAGGAGAAAAAGCATATTCTCATGGAAGATGTTCACTTTTATAGATTCCCAAGACAGATAAATTTTCTTTAACAACTCATAATTGGTTAAGAAAAGAATTAGATAAAAGACCAAATTTAACTCTTCTTGATTAAATTAACTAATACGATTATTCATATCACAAAGCTAATTCAAAATTAATTATTAATATGGAAAAAAAAGAGGCTAAAGATGTAAAATAATAATTAAAATATTTTAGATTAAAGCAGCAGATTTTTGGAAACCAAAACAACCCACATTTAATTATTTCATTTTAAGAAATGATTAAGATATTTTAGCTTAATAAGAGTTTTTAGAATTGATGAAGGCATGATTTTTATTATTATTTTATGTGCAATAGGTTTATTCATTCACCTTTTTCGAATTTCTTTAGTTCTTCTGGAGTTAATTCTCTTTTTAAACCATATAATTTATGTCCTTCTTTAATACCTTTCTTAAACCAAGTTTAAGTCACATTATTAGCAATCAAGCCTCTTTCAAATGCTTAGTCAAGAGAAACCTAATCTTATGGTTTTTCCTTTGCATTTTAAACATAATATATACTTTCATACTATTTTATATTTTCACTTCATCTACTACTGTTTTGAAGGAAAAAGGTTCATTAATAGCAAGATTAGCTAAAATTTTTCTATCTAATTATATGTTTGAGTGATTTAATCCAAAAATAAATTGACTATAACTTATTCTATGTTCTCTTACTCCAGCATTAATAGCCTAAATCCACTCACGTCCTATTCATGATAATAGACTTACTTAAAATTCTTGGTCTAAGTCTTCTACTTACATATGCATATTGTAATGATTTTTATACTCTATTCATCATTATTTTAGAAGTATTTCTGGCACGTCCTTAGAAGCCTTTGGCCAATTCTAAATACTTTTTCAAACTCCAATTAGCCATAATTAATTAAATATTAACAATAAATTTATGTTTTTCTCATCAAATTTGACATATTGAATTTCACTCATAAAAATAATAGTTTTACTTTAATATTCACATTTATATATGGATATTATTTCTAATTTAAGAAATAGATCAAATATGTTATAGATTATTATTCATTTTCTATATTAATTTAGTTTATTAATTTAAAAAATGGATTAGAGATAAGAAAATTATAAGGAAGTTATAATCGATTGGATGTAATATAAACTTTAATTAATAGCTATAACTTAAAATACATTTTAAACGCTTATTTGACTAACAAAAATGTTCCTTCAGGTCACCCAATTTATATTTTAGGAAATCGAATTGATATTGAAAATAGTGATATTGAAGTAAACTAATTTTTTTACATAAGGATCGTATCAATAAAATTAAATAGATTGTTTAAGAAACTATATGGATTACATATAGAAGAAATTTTCCACCTTTATATAGTAATTTTATATGTGATTTTTAAGAATCCAATTATATTTCAGATACTGGATGGGGTTGTATGCTAAGAGTAGGATAAATGGCCATGGCTTAAATGCTTAAAAAACATTTGAAAAATCATGGAGATAAAAGAGATAATGATTGTGATAACATTTTACTAGCCTTTGCTGATAATGATTCATTAGAATGCAATTAATTCATAGAATTCTATAATAAAAAAGATAGATAAAAATTACATCCTTTTATTTGTCCTTTCAGCATTTAAAAGATAGCATATTTAGCCAAAAAAGAATTCAACCTAGATCCAGGGGAATGGTATAAACCTAATTATATATTATTTCTCCTTGAATAATTACATAATTCTATACCAATCAGAGGTAAATAATATTATAATTATTTAATAATAGCATCTGAAAATCTTAAATTATAAGTATTTAATGATTCTTGTCTCTTTCTTGATTAATTAATGAATACAATGTTTGAAATGAAATTTTAAAGTGATCAAAATTTAGAGGAGCTTTTAGAAAAGAGTCATTTATAATGTAAAAATAGTTTAGCCATTTTTATTTTAACCAGAATTGGTTTAGATGAACCTAATTAAAAATATTTAAAAATTCTAGATGAACTAATGGAACTACCATATTTCTAAGGTATTGTTGGTGGTACACCAAAAAGAGCATTCTACATACTAGGGAGAATTAATGATCATTACATTTATTTAGATCCACATTATGTTTAAGAAGCTGAAAATAAAGATTAAATTATAGAGAATAAAATGTTCTATAATACTTCTTATAGTTGCAAATATATTCATTTATTAAACCAAAAGGATGTTGATACATCTATGGGAATTTCCTTCTATATTCGCAATTAGACTGAATTATTTCGGTTTTGGAGAAATGTAAAATAATTTAATTTTATTAATATAGATAAAATAAATTAAACAAAAATAAAATGATTTCTTTATTTTCCTCTCAAATTTCACTCCTGAATACGTAGATTATAGTAACTAATTAGAGGATAGTAACAAATAACTTAATGATGATGATGTTGTTTTTTTATAATGAAATTCACATCTATTTTGATTTCAATATATTTCTAAACCTTATTCTAACCAAAAAAGATCTCATTATAGGCAATTTAGTTATATTTGATGATTTAATTTAAGAAAGCAATTTAAAACTTAATTTAAATCTTGTAATATATTAATATTAAAATTAAATAAATAATGAGAGAAAAGTGGCGAAAGAAGAGAATGCGAAGACTTAAGAGAAAGAGACGTAAGGCACGTAAGTGATTTACAATATTTGCACATATTCTAGATATATGTTTTATATTTCATCCTAATTTTCTATTTTTTGTTCTGGTTGTTTTTGCATTTGATTATTACACTTTATATACAAGTGAACTACAGCTTGATTTTTCTGAAGATACATAATATTTTCTTAATAACTTTAAGTATATTCAAAGTTCAAAGGAGTATGATCTCTAGTTGAACAAATAACCAAATAATTTGTCAAAATTAAAGATTATTTGCAAAACCCAAAAAAATATAGCAATTAAATATATAATAGTAATTTCAATCGTTATTGATAATTAATTTGTGAATTGCATGTTTTTTCTCAAATTATTTATTCAATTGATAAAGTAAATCAATTATGAAATATTTCAAGGAAGCTTAGTAAAATATTGAATGATAGTTTCTGAGTAGAGCTATTCATTAGTAATTAAGTTTGTGACCATACATTTGTCAATATTATTTTATTTTAACAATTATTTGTTAATTAATAATCATTTTATACCGTTTAAAAAATATATATATTTTTTTATTTTCTCTGGTAGAATATTAAATTTAGTTAGTATCTAAATAGTTAACTCTTTTAGTTAAGAATGATTTAAACTATTGAATAAAGCACGATTCTATTATGTGAATAATTGAATATTGATTAAAGCTTTTAACGAATAAAATAATATATGTAATGATGATGAATACAATAACTTTTTAAATGAATTTTTTTGTAAAAATTAACATGTAAATAAAAATATGAATAGTAATTTATAATAATAATATTGGATAGTTTAAAATAAAACATGTCTAATAATGAATAAACAAAATAGGTTTAAAATTATGTTTTAGGTATATATAAAATAATTTGAGAGATCGTACGCTTGGGAAAGGAACATTTGGTAAAGTAAAGTTAGGTTATCATACAATTTGTGATGAATATGTAAAATTGAATTAGATTTAAGGTGGCTGTAAAGATTTTGGAGAAAAGAAAAATAGAGAATGACGCAGATTTTGTAAGAGTATAAAGAGAGATTACAATATTACGTAAAGTAGAACATTAGAATGTTATAAAGCTATATGAGGTAATAATAAAGTGAATTAGTAGATATTGGAATCAGATACAAATCTTTATTTAGTAATGGAATATGCAAAGGGAGGAGAATTATTTGATTATATAGTGAAGAAGAATTAGTAAATATAAAGTATAATCAGGTTATCCGAACAAGCTGCAACAAGATTTTTTATTCAGTTGATTGATGCAGTGGAATATTTACATTCATAAAAGATTGTCCATAGAGACTTGAAACCTGAGAATTTGCTTTTAGATGAGTAAAGGAATCTAAAAGTAGCTGATTTTGGACTAAGTAATATATACAAAGATAACGATTAACTAAAAACCGCATGTGGATCTCCCTGTTATGCTGCACCTGAGATGCTATGTATTAAGGTTATAATAATTAGATGGTAGATTATATGGAGGATAAAAGAGTGATATTTGGAGCTGTGGTATAATCTTATATGCCATGCTCTGTGGTTATTTACCATTTGAACATGAAAACACAAAGAAACTTTATGAGATGATTAAATATGAAGATTATGATAAACCAAATAACATTTCACCTTAAGCATAAGATCTTTTAAAATAATTATTAACTAAGGATCCCTCTTTAAGAATTGGATTCAATTAAATCAAATAACATCCATTTTATACGAAAATCGTTATCTAACCTTAATAGACCTTAATAACCTAGGACCAAGTTGTTTTAAAGAAATTATCAGAATTAGGTTATGACGTCAATAGCGTTATTGACTAAGTTAAAAAAAATAAACATAATTCCATTACTTCTGCTTATTGGTTATTGATCAAAAAATTTACATCTAATCAATAATCTATAATTAAAAATAATGCATAGTTACTTCATTAAACATAATAATAAATTAAAAAAAATTAAATTTAATAATCTTAGTTATAGTAAATTTATTAACCTATGGAATATAGATAATTATAAAGTTCAACTGGAGGTTCAAATAGTAGAGAAAAATTCCAATAACAAAGACAATTAAGGTATTCTTTACCTCATAATAAAAATAAAATTGATTATTAATAATTTTAAGATGTATTTACAGGTTATCAAAATAAACTGAATAATATTTAAATTTAAGGAAAATAAACTCCTAATAATATTGTTGATTTTGTCAGATAAAAAACTCATTCAGTTTAAGAGAAAGGGCATTGCTAAACCCCTGAAAAATTTGATTTAATGATTAAATAACCTAGTAAAAAGATATAATTATTTATGTAAAGGAAAAAGAATCCCACTGAATAAATAGAGAAATTTGATTAAAATGATAATGGATTAAAAAATAAAATGAAAGATTTGACTAAAAGATCAAGAAATAAAACTTAACCTTTAAAAAAGATAAATGATAAAATGGAGAGATTTGCAAATAATTATACTCATTAGTTAATTAAATAAAATAGTCCTTAGGATAGCTTTATTGTTAAATTTTAAAAACCGTCAATTAGAGTTAGATATAGTAGTAATTAAGAAAATATTTTAAAACAAAATAAACTTCTTACTCATAATTTTGTATGAAAATTGATTGGATTATATTTGTATATATAAAGAATTAGATTTAAGATTAATTATCAACAGTAAAATAAATATTTTTGAAATTATTATAAATTCCCCCAAAAGTACCACTTAGATCTAATATAATCAAACATAGACAGAATAATTAATAACTAAAAGGTTAAGGAAGAAACATAGATTATAAAAAGTTTCCTTAAAATACAACTAAAGTAGATTAATAACTAATGGAGATATTAGAAGACTAGCAAGAAGAGGTCTAGTTAAAAGAATTAGTTCAGATGTTTATGAACTTAATAAATTGTTTATCTCAAGTATTCTTCGAGATTCTATGATATATGCTAATTATTCAGAAAGAACAACTATTGTAGCAGATGATATATGTAGAGCAGCTAAAAGAGCTGGACAAACAGCTATTGGTTTTTCTAAATGAGACTAATTATATATTTGAATTTTTTCAATTTCATTAATAAATGAATTTTATAAAATAAATTTTCTCTAAACCATCAGTGCAATAAAAACAATCATAACCTAAGAATCAAAATTCTGATTTCTCAATATTTGATCCCTAATACACTTAAGTAAGATTGAGGGATGCAAAATTATTAATCAAAGACATGAAGAAATTAGAAGAAGTTCTAAAGTTCTAACCAGAATCAATTAATGAGTAACTCAAAAGATGCTATGCTTTACATATTATTCTAAGCAGTGATTAATATTAAGTGATAGATAAAGTAATCCTTTCTTGTGAATAAAATCATGTAAATTATGTTATAAAATAGAGATCAAACCAGTTGCTCTTAATACATAAGCAAAAACAGCAGTTACTACAAATATTAATTAAACATGTTAAATTATGTCAGATTAATAAATGATTGCTACTTAGTTTTAAAATTCAATGTACCTTAATGTTTCTGATGTAATCATTTTATATATATATATTTAGCAATTATAACTTTATGAACAAATACATCAAAATGAATCTGAATTTATGAAAATCTATTTCAATTACATATAAAGGATAACTTAAAATTCAGATATTTATAATTCTTGTAAATTCCATCAATATCCATACTAAGAGGAATCCCTAAACAGAAAATTATAATTTGTTTGGCTCTTTAAAATAATCAATATGCTAAATTTTAATTTAGGGTTTATACCATATCTTCAATTCTCATTTAATCATAAAACATAGAATTCATTTATCATTAAAGATATAGCTTACTTAATTTATAAAGATTGTTTAATGGAATATGGTTTTTTAAGAAATGAAATTACTGACATGATCGAATCCTATTCATAATTATAGATCAGAGATTGTAAATTCAATAATGTATTTTTAGCACTGCAATTCTATGAATTGGTCTTAATTATGCTCGAAATTAATAAAAAAATGCAAATTTTCTATAATTTGAGATAAAATTTTGCATTGAATACATCGTCAGTTAGAGATATTAAATGGTTTACAGTTGAAAAAAAACAATTAATAGAAATAGAAAATTTTATATCTAAAGCTAAATTGTTAAATACAGCTCAATTTAAAAAAAGCTTAATGGTTCCAACTTAAAAAATCCTTATGGAAAATCTCTAAAAGGTTATGTAAGATCCAACACTTATGGAAAATTCTTTTCTCAAAGTATATTATATTCTTTTATCATAAGGAACCAACAACTTCCAAAAATATTAAGAAAATCAATGAATTAATGTATTCGCCTTTAAATTCTAAATAAATTAGAATGTCAAATCATTCAAGATAATAATCAAAAAATTGAATTATAACTCAAAAAACTATTATATAACATAATTTTCATTTTTGAATATGCATGATTTTTTTAAGTTGAAATTCTTATTTTATTAAATTATGAAATTGAATAACGCTGTAAAATTTTAAACTATTGAATATTTTTATCTCTTAAATTAACAACTAATAGGTTTTCTTATTTTTAAAATCATATATAATTTTTTAACTCTTATTAATCCAAAGAGAAATATTATATAATATTATTTATTAATCAAAAGAACTTTATAATATAAAGATGTTAATATTCTATTTTAATCTTTTATACATTTTTGATACAACAATTAATTATATATCCTTTATAAGATAATCCTTTAATACTTACTCTACTGTTTATAATAAAAAATATTAAATAATGTATATATACAATATGATAATATTAAAAATTTTTCAAAATATAAAATGCTTGTTATCCTATAGATCTATATCTTTTAAAAATAAATAATCATCATAGAAATATAAAAATTGAGAATTGTATTTAATAATATTGAATTTAATAAATAAAGGAGTGGGTATGAAATTTTTATAAAGAGAAGTAAATCTACAGAAATAAGAAAATCAGATTAATATTTAATTTATTTTAAAATGATAATTTGATTGTTTTATAGTTTTTCAATATATTAATCATCTTCCAGACCAAGAGGCAACTTACTTCTTGAACATAATGATGACTTCTTCCAAAATAGCATTTTCTTCATCTCTTTTAGCTTTAGCTTCAGCATAGTCAGCTCTCTTGTTTTCCAAATCAGATTAAGCTTAATCAAGAGCATCTTGGGATTCTTAGAGGATAATCTTTGACTTAGCTTATTAAGCTAAAGCAGCTTGAATTTACTAAATAATAAATTAAATAGGATTACAGTTGCAAGTCTGTCTGCATAAACTTATTTTCTTTCATATTCAACTTTAAGATTGGAAACTTCAGCTTCACTCAATGATACCCATCCAGCTAATTCCCATGAGGCATTGATTTCGTTTACTTCCAAAGCCTCAAGAGAAGCTTAGAGATTTGCTTCAAGGGATTCTAAAACTGATAAGACTCTTTCAGCTAATGTAGCACCTCTACTAACCTAAAAAATATATTAATATTATATACAGATCCATCTTCTTATTTGTTAGCCAAATTAAGGAAAGATTTAACTTCATGATCATTGAAGAGGTTGCTATAGGCTTTTAATTTTTCAGCAACAGTCTAAGTTTTTTCCTAGATAAGTTCAAATGAATCTCCATTGATAATGTAACCTGCAACATCTTATTTAAGGACTCTGACTACTTCAAGAGCTTCTCTATTTTATTTGATTGATCTAACAAAAAGTTAATTGCTCAAACACTATTCATCCAATAAGACTTAAATCTTTCTTTCTATCTCATCTTATCTTTATTCATTCCAAGCCAAATAATTCTTTGTGTCTTAAAGTTCTTATTCAAATTAAGCTCTATTTTCAATGGATTATTAGAATAGCTTTTAGTTTAAGGTCTTGATCTTTGTGAATTATTCAATAGTTCTAGAATTAGATCATAATATTACTATGCACCAACCCATTCATCTGTTTCATTCTTTTAATCAGCAGCAAATTGAGCATCCTTATTTGATTGAATAAGATCATTCAACAAACCAAAGACTGTGTCAATAGCATCCATTGCTTTTGTTCCTGTCTAAAGTAATGCCATAATTTAATCATGAGTTGATGTTGCTGAGGCAATGCTCACCAATAAAAGGATTGCAATTGTAGCTTTCATCTCTAAAATAAATAATATTAATCAACCATCACTCTAACTATGCTAAATAACAAATACTTTCAATTCATCTAATTTTCAAAAACGGGTATTCTAAAATTAATATAGATCATTCACTTATTTATAATAAATATTAAATACACATAAATTTTACATTACCTTAGGTTCAAAAATGAAAGGGATGTTGTTAATAACCAAACAAAATTATATATCCATTATATATATATTTCATTAGTTAAAATAATTAATCAATTCTTTTCCATAATACTCACACACTCTTTTATGTGCATAACCCAATTAATGAGAAGATTTCTTAGCATAAATACTCACAATTATGTATTAAACCCTTTTTAAATCAATATTAGATTCTATATATTGAGGACTACTTAAATATTCTCGATTGATTTATTGTTCTATACTAAGAATCAGTCGAATGTATGGAGTTCCTGGAATTATTAACTGGATCTTACCGAAATTCGAGAATAATTCTTGATTTCTATATTCTGATTCTGCTGAAGTTATTTTATGATGATATAACTAATAATGTTTGCTAAACTAAATCACTTTTTCAAAATTAAATCTCTCTAATCGTTACTCAAATAAAACTATATGTTTTTATATTCCATTATCCATTAATTTCTAAATACTCTTCCAAGTAAGAGCAGACAATTATATTAATTTTAATTCGTTATTACAAATAGAAAATCGATATATCTTAGAATCTATTACTAATTTTATAGCTAATTTTTCATTCCAAGTATCACTCTATTCAAATTAATGCTAATGACTCACTTCAATACTCTGACCAATCTACATTTATTTTTTTACCAACTTTATATCTCTTTACAACAACTGATCACTGTAATATGTTTTTATTTACATTTCTTCTATTTCACAATTTTATGTACATTCTAAAGTAAATGTATGTACTCCAATTATCTTATTTCCAATATTATTTCTTTTTAATATTTTCTAATCTATCTCATGTCCACCATTTAAGACTTTTACACAGAATTTAAATTATAATAAAATTTTATTTATTTTTACTTATCCTTTATCAATAAACTATGAAATTTCATGACACAACTATCTCTTTATTAAAAAAAGATCTTTTTAAATTTAATTATTAATTATTGGATGATCCTCCTTTAAAAAATCAGTACTTGTATTGTGACTGTTGAATTAAGAAGCTTATTATTTAGAATGATGGATATTTGAAATTTATGAAGTTAACATAAATTTTGACTATTATTAAACAGTTTAAATTATTTATTATGATTAATCTAATTATAAAGTAACTGATTGCAATTCGATATTTGTTTATAAATTTACATTTTATTCATTTTATGAATTTACCTTTTTAATTTCATTATTCTTTCCATTCAAACTTAAGACAGTGATTTAAAGTATTGAAATTACCAAATTTAGTATAAAATAAACTGATAATAAAATTAAGATTATAAAACCTAATTCATAATTTTCAAATTAAATTAAAACATATGATGAAATAAGAATGCAATATGATAGTATATTAACAATATTTATTAATCTATTCTTAAGATCTTTACATTAAAAAATCATAAAAATCTGTAATAAAATTAATATTCCATATACTCCTATTTCAAAATAGAATGCTATTAAAAAATTATTTATTGCTATTGGAGATATACCCATTAAAAGCTCGTTTAAAATAAAAAGGGAATAATGAATCAGGTATGGAATTTTATTTTATTTAGACAATTAAACTCTTGAAAAATAATTTAAGAATTCTTTCTTTGATTCATCTTTTAATGTTATCAAAGGTCTTATAATGATAAAAAAGTAAAATATTAGTAAGATTCCTCCAATGACACTAAATATTATATCTAAAGGATCCTTTGATTGATTTTAAATATTTTACGTTATCTAGCCAACACTACCTAAAGTTAATTCAAAAATGCTTCCTTCTATATAATAAATAGTTAATTCCCAAAAGAATTTTGGCCATTTCCTGGCGAATTTATATGGAATGCATAAAATAATCAAAAGTAAAAGGAAAAAAAGTGTAAAGTCACAGTCATGCAATAAGATGGAAGTATAATTGGAATTTAAGTAGTATTAATTTTCAATTTTAATATTAGAATTAGTTCCAAAGAGATAATAATATTTGCCATTCGTTGAATCTATTTAATCATAAGGTATTTAAGTTCCTTCTGTTCCGAATCTAAGATAAGCAAATAGCGCGACGCCACAAAAATAATACAAATTCAACATATATGGTTTGTACAGGATTATCAATTTGAAAGGCAAGAGATTAGTAATTATCACATTTGATATCTCAATATTAAAAAGATTGTACAATTCTAATAGATCGTAAGACGATAAAGAATATTCCAATTTATTCAAAAGAATAAATAGTTTTGTTGTATCTAAGGAGTGTTTGTGTCTAGTCAATATAATTCTAAGGAATCTCTGATTGCATTTTAATTTTAAAATTTTTGTTAATATTGTTAATTCATAATAATAATATATTCAACTTTTAAAGTATTGATTATATAGAAAGATTTTCATCTTGTTTGTAGCACTCTAAAAATCAATTTCATTTGAATTTATATAGTTAATTTATTTCTAGACAGTTTTATAAATGAAACCATCCAAATTTAAAAAGTCACTATAAGCAATTATTTTTAGATTGAATTATAATTAATTTAAAATCTTTCAAGATAGCTTTAAGCAGAATTTAAAAGATGATATAAAAGGATTATTTATCATATTGATATATATGGCTACTTTCAAGATATTATTTTTAATGATTTTGAGAGTTTCGGATGATAGATTCACAAATTTATTAATAAATTGAAAATCTTGAGGGAAGTTGAACCTTCTATTAGATTTACAAAATATATATATTTCCATATTTGGAAAATCTTTGATTATTAGAATAGTTTTTCTATCAATTTGTTCTTTATATAATATTTTCTTAATTAATTCTTAAATCTGAGACAACTGGAAATGAATGAATGTGTAATTTATTTTTAATTTTAATTTACAAAATCAAAGAGTATTTCATAAAAAATAATACAGATTTTTATTAAAGAACTGAAGTGCAATATAAAAAGAACTTTCTACATAAATATGTATAAAAATTATTCATCTTTTTTTCTTAGAAATTTACGAATTCAAATAAATTATCAATTTTGACAATTCCCCATAGATCAAAATATTAGTTTAATTTGAAATCTCTAAGAATAATGTTACATTAATATGATACTTAATATTATGTAATTTATCATATACATTTGGTAAGCTAATATTTTTTTTGTACACATTAATTTATAATGATTATATTTACAACAATTTTGATATATTTTGTCTATTGTTTGCCAAATTACTATGGAGTAATTTTACCTAATACCTAACAAATTATTAAACTAAACTACACTTAAAATGTTTACAGTATAATTATCAAATTCTAAAAAAATGAAGAAGAAGTGCTTTGTTTAGCATCCACAAATGATTTAGATTAAACAAAATTAAATGATATAGATTTTACTTATAATCCAAAAGGA
This sequence comes from Paramecium sonneborni, assembly GCA_905182985.1. Taxonomy (NCBI): domain Eukaryota; phylum Ciliophora; class Oligohymenophorea; order Peniculida; family Parameciidae; genus Paramecium; species Paramecium sonneborni. The sequence continues at coordinate 441,070 of CAJJDN010000019.1, read as the reverse complement.
TCGTAAGTTTATGATTATCAAAGTTACTAAGCCAATAGTGAATATTAACTTATTCATATGGGTTATATAGCAATAATTTACATAAAATGTTTAGAATCAAATTAAAATCAAAAACCTATTAATATAGAGATCTATTATTCAGAGAATTAAATTACTTTAGGTTGTATTAATGAGTGTAATGGATACAACTATCCTGAAATTATGAATTCTGTTTGTGTGTCTGAATCATGTCACTGTTTAGATGGAACATTTGGATAATATTGTTAATTCTAATCTTCTTAGATTTCTAAGAATGTTCTAACATCAATTACTTTAGATTCTCATTAATGGAAGTATTTTTAATTCCAATATAGTACTACTGATATTAATCTATTCTCTTAAAGTCTAGAAAAAGAATTATGTATTTTATTTATATATAAACTATTTAGATTATAGTATTGTATTAAAATAACATCCATAATTAAAAATCCCAACTCTATAAGACAGCTAAAAATTATTGTCAATAAATAATATTTAATAATAATTATAAAGTAAGTAATCTAATGTTTATGTTGATATTATCTTCATAGGATTATACAATAATCAATCTTAATCTATAGATTTTTAATTTTAAGTGATCACTCCTGAAGAAGAATAAGAAAGTACTTTTGAAAGAAATAAAATTATTATAATTGTTACTGGATGTGTTGTAGGCTCATTGCTTTTATTTGCATTTGGATTATCAGCCCTCAAATCTAGATAACAACGATAATTTCATTAATAAGTATAAGAGGCAATTAGAAGAAATTTAAACTAAGTTCATAATATGGAATAAATACAACCTTAAAGTCCAGAACGATAACTTGCTTAAACTAATCATAAAGGTAACATTTTATCAATTTATGAGGTTTTTCCTTAAGGTTTATTAAAGATCATTTTAAAGGACATAATTATGAAAAAATCATTAAAGCATACCCAGGCTTATCTTAATTTGAAGAATGTGTTGTGTGTTTAGAATAAATGAAAAAACCTTCAACTAAATAATAAAAGATTTGCTCTGTTAGTCCTTGTTTTCACATCTTTCATACTCTCTGTCTCGAAGAATGGTTATTGAGATAGAAAAATTGTCCTTTTTGTAGAACTGAATTCACAAGAAAAAAAATTATCAAAGATTATCCTTGGTTAGAAGTCAATACTATTAGAGTCAATAATACAGATTCTACTTATCTTAGTCGCATGAAAAATCATTAAGATAGAATTAATGAAAGTTAAATCGAATTTGTAAAGTAATAACCTGAAGAATAATTGCCAAGTCATATTGAAGAAATTAATGAATGAATGATATATCTATTATGTTTATATAATAAATTAATATTATATAAACTTATATTTAAATTTAATTTATTCAAAGTAAAAATATTTTACTATTTCATTTTATTATTTATTCAACTTAAGCTAGGCTAGTCTAAGAATTTTAATCTATACTAATTTTAAGAACAAATACTTTAAAAAATATATTAAAATATTTTAATTAATAATAAATGCAATTTTAGAATAATTTATTGATTTTTAATTTTTATAATATAAAATCAATCTAAGTCTAATTACATCTCAGTTTATCTTTTATCTATATACTATTCTAAAGGTGCTTAAATAAAACTTGAATCAAGTATTTCTTTTTAAGTTTCTAAGAATTTTTTATGTTATCTTCTTGAATATAATCTATATATATCCCAAATAGCATAAACACCTAGGATTATTAATACTCTTCCAATAATTGCTTTAGATGTAAGTTCGTCAACAAATTAGTATGTTTATTCTTAATGTAATGTTTCATAAGATGGCTTTCTAAAATTATACCATTTATTTGAATAGTATTCCTTTTTATTTGTGCTATAAAAATAAGAATCAGGATTCACATCATTTGCTGAATGAGCTTCTCCAGATTATTCAAAATTTAAAGCATCAGAATCATAGAGTTATCTTTTAATTGGATCCTTTAATACTTAATAAGCTTTAGAAATTTCTTTGAATTTTTCCTCTGATCCAGATTCACCATTATCAGGATGATACAATTTAACTAATTTAATATATTGTAATTTGATTTCTTTAGTTGTTGCCTTTGGTGTAACTTCTAAAATTTCATAATAAGTCTTTGGAATTTTGCTAGTGAATATAGAAAAGTAATTTATTGTTTTTCTTAATAACATTAATTTATTATGTCAGATTAAGATGAAGAATCACCAAGACAAGATGAATTTGGATAAAGAATAATAAAATTAAAAGAGTTAACTCCTCTTGAAAAAGAATATTTTGAAAAGGCTCGGAAACGTCATAAAGAAAACATTTATAAAGATTAAATAGTATAAGGTAGAAAATTTGAGGGAGTGGCATTTATCTCAAAGCCAGGAGAGATAATATTCAAAGTAAGATGAAGACTTATATCATAGGATTTTGATGTAGGTAAGCCACATACAATAATAATGTAACTTACTAATGTTTCTTATACATTTAATTCATTTAAAATACTTCCACTTCCTGAAGCTGTTAGAGTAATATATAAAATTTTGAAATAAGGATTTTTTTGAATTGATATACACTCCTCCTGGCAGAGTTTCAGCAGGGATGTCTTGTCCAATAACAGTTAGATTTACTCCATAATTAAATGATGATATAGATGTCTAATTATAATGTTAAGCTGAGACTGGACCTTTTTAAATTCACATTTTATGCACTAGCTAAAAGGCTATTGCAAAAGTTGAATAACCTATTATTGATTTTGGTAAAGTAATTCTAGGTGAGGATTCTACTCTCATTCTTAAAATTTAAAATTTAGGAGCTCTCGATACAGATGTTTTAATAAGAAGTGCAAAAGGAATTGATTTATAAACTATTGCTACTGAATCTGTCTCCTAAAAATCTAGTAGGGATCGACCTTTTGATGAAGAAGGCATTTTACCTTTCTTAAAATAACTTAAATTCTAAAAATAACATGTTTTATAAGGATATTCAATGCTTAAAATACCAATTTAATATATTCCTGCTGAAGTTGGTCCATTCTCATTGCCTCTTACTTTGTATTATGAAAATTTCTTACATTCTCCTCCATGTTAAATAGAAATCAGGGGATATTGTACTGAAGTTCCTATTTATGTAGAAAAATCAATTTATAATTTTCAAATCTGTTTATTTAATCATATTTACAGAGAAAAGATTGTATTTTTTAATAGAAGTTAAAATGCTATGAAAATTTAAATTTAAACTCCAAAAGAAACTAAAGATTTTTTTGAGTTTAATCCAAAACTTGGATATATTTAAGGAAATTCTAAATTTGAAATTTGGGTAAAATTTAATGCAGAAAGATAATTATAAACAATATGTCAAAGATTTTTCAAAGATAATATAATAGATGTTCCATTCAAATTAATTGGAGCTGATTAAAAAATGCCTGTCCCTTTTAATATTGTTTCTTAAATGACTATGGCTACACTCTAGATTACACCAGCAAGATTAGATTTTGGAAAACTATATGATGGATAAGGAGCAAAGAGAGCTATCACATTTGAAAATATAAGTGATTTACCACAAGAATTAGCTATATATCCTTTACCTAAAGAAATTTCAATCACAACTGATTTAGTACCTTTACGTTTACTTCCTAAATAAAAATTTACAACTGATATTACATATAGGACTCAAAAAGTTATTGGAATTAGTGATAGACAAGATGAAGGAATCTTAAAATGCAAAATTGTTTCAGGTACAATTTCAACAAAAGAAATCAGAATACCTTATACTTGTGAAATTTCTAAATGTCCTTTAGAATTTTCAGGACTCAAATTTGACATACCAGTTTAATAAATTGATGAAAAATATTCAACCACTATTGATATCAAAAATATATCTTAAAGAGACATTATAATTGAATTTTTTTTACCCTTTTATGAATTATGTGGTCTTAAAATGGCTCCTATGGTTTAATAAATCTAAAGAGAGTAATTAATGTAAGTGCATCTAGAATATGATTCTTTTTTCAAAAAATTAGGAGCTTATACACTATAAGAATTAAAAGAAAAATATGAAAATGATCCTAATAATAATTTTGAATTAAGATTAAAAATTAGGTATGAAGAAGAGGAAAGAAAGAAAAGGGAATAAGAAGAATTGAAAAAAGAAGAAGAAATGGCAGCTAAAGGTAAGGCTGCCAAAAAAGAAGTCAAAAAAGATTAGAAAAAACCAGAAAAATTAACAAAAGCTTAATAATAATAGTTTGAAGAAGAAGAAAGAAGATAAGCTGAATTGGAAAAACTAAAATAAGAAGAAGAACGATTAAAAAGAGAAGAATTTGAAAAGTAGTTTGATAGTGCTAAGGAATTAAGAAATTTAGGAGGAACTCTTGTTGAATTCAATAAGCCTGAAGATTTAAGTAAAATATTACCTTATCCCATAAGATTATTCATAACATTATTTTTGGTTGATTCCTTGCTATTTTAAATATACTGATATGTCTGATAATGCTAAATCTTTAATATATTTATAAATTTCAACTGTGACTGTCTAAAAGAGTTTGCTTTTGAGTAAGACCATTATAGATTTTGGAGAAGTTGCAGTTGGTATAAGATAAACAAAAGAACTTACTGTTTTTAATTAAACTCCATTTAAAGCAGAATTGAAAATGGAAATGTTACCAATCTCTTGTGGATTTACTATTTTAAATGCTTTAAGAACAATAGAATCTAGTAATAAGAAATCTTTAATTGTTTAATTTTAACCAACAGAAGATTAACCATTTGAGGAGACATTAAAATTATACTGTGATCATGCAGCGGTTTCTGCTAAATTAAAAGGAATAGGTGTTAGACCAGAAGTAAAGGTAGTACCTGAAAATGGATTAATATCTTTAGGAGGTGTAGTTCTAGGAGAATATGCAGAAAAAACATTTAAAATAACTAATGTTTCAAATTTTCCAATTAAATTTTAATTAATTAGTAAAGCTAGAGGTGTTTAAAATTCTTGTGGAACTGAAGTCTTTTAATTTATACCTTAAGAGGCTATTGTTAATGCTTAATAAGAAATAACATGTAAAGTGATCTTTAAGCCTGATCGAGTTTCAGATAAATTTTATGATCTTATATCAGTTCATGTACCAAATTAGAAATCTGAGAAGAGAGTTTTTATTTGGGGTTATTGTTATAATCGTTAAGCTTTTGTAAATATTTATCAGCCTTATAATTTAATTCCTTAAATAAATGAAATAAATAAGAAAATTGAATTTCCTTTTGATTAATTGAAATTAAAAGACGAGGAGAAGGTTTATACATATCTAAATAATAAAATTATGCTTGAATTTGAAAAATTGAAAGAAGAAGATAATTCTAGAAAAATAGTAATTGGTAGTTGTAAACTTTTAGATCAAAAAATGGAGAAACCTGTAAATTATGAAGTAATACTATCGGTAATATAAATTTATGATAATTAAATAGAAAGATGAGAAATATTTTATTTGTGATAATTAAAAAGGTTCAATATAAGCAGGTAATGAGATTGTAATAACATTTACATTTAAGCCACCTTAACCAGATTAATTTATTGCATCAATAGAAGCTTTGAAGAAGATTGGATAATGGAAGGAGACAAAGATTGAATTAAAAATATCAGGTGGTTTCTTAAAAGCAGGAATATAAGATAATATTAGCTACGAATTAATTCTAAAAGCATTCATTAACTAGATTTGATTTCTATTAAAAAAAGTTAATTTTGCAATTAAATATATGATTTAAGTTTCTGAAGTTACTTTATAGGAAGCATTGGCAAAAAAAGAGGAAGGAAATAAATTCTTTGTAGAAAAGAAGTATGATGAAGCAATAAAATGTTATAGTGAAGCTATAGGTATATAAAATAGATAATTAATAATTAGATCATAATCCAAATGAGGCTGTGTATTATTCGAATAGAGCAGCTTGTTATTTAGCCTTAAAATAATACAAGAAAGCTTTAGATGACACAGAATAAGCATTAAAGAGGGATTCAAATAATGTAAAAACTTTCAGAAGGAAAGCACTTGCCCTTTAAAATTTGGGAAGATTAGAAGAAAGTGTAAATTCACTTAATGCAGCTTTGTAAATAACACCTGGTGATTAATCATTGAAATAAGAGTATTAGACAACTTAATAAGTAATTAATAAAATTAAGTTAGATTTGTTAAAGCTATTTAGAGGGTTTGAAATAAATTAAAAATGAAGATTATTAAAAGGCCTTATATTAATTTTAATAAGTTATATAAGTTTGTTCATAATCTTTAGAGATTTAGATTTTATTTGTTGAATGTTTAGCAAAGTGTGGTGAAAATGATAGGGCTAGTAAATGGTTAATGTAAATATAAAGTGAACATGGATCAACTCCAGATGTTTATTATTTAAAGGGAATAATTGATTTATATAATGGAAATAGTGAAAAAGCAAAGAAAATATTAATAGATGGTATGAAAGTGGATCCAGACAATAAGAAATGTAGAGAAGCATTGAAAAAGGCAAGAAAATGTGAAGAATTAAAAGAAAAAGGAAATTAATTATTATAAGAGGTTAAATTAAATGATGCCATAGAATGCTATACAGAAGCATTGAGTGTTGATCCATATAATCGTAAAATTAATTCAATAATATATGCTAATAGAGGATTAGGTATTTTATTGTTATTTTATTTAGTTAAATAAAAAATGAATCAACATAAAGAAGCTATTGATGATTTTACTAAATCTATAGAATTAAATCCATAATATTATAAAGCTTTAATTAGAAGAGCTGAATCATATGATAAATTAGGATAATTTGGAGACTCAGTCCAAGATTATTAATAAGTTATTTAAATAGAACCATCTTTAGAATAAGAAATGGCATAAAAATTAAGAGAAGGTCAAAAGAAAGAAAAATTAGCAAAAAAGAAAGATTATTATAAAATATTGGAAGTAGGTAGAGATGCAACAGAAAATGAAATAAAAAAATCTTATAGAAAATTAGCATTATTATGGCATCCTGATAAATTGAAAGACAAAGATGAAGAAACAAAAGTATAAATTAATAATTAATAAATAATAGTAATTAGGATAATAGAAATTTAGAGATATAGCTGAAGCATATGCAGTATTATCTGATAAAAAAAAAAAGGATCTTTATGATTCAGGAGTTGATCCAAATGATTAAAATGGAGGTTTTGATGGAGGTGTTGATCCATCTTAAGTTTTTCAAATGTTCTTTGGTGGTGGAGGAGGTTTCTAATAATTCCCATTTGGAGGTGGTGGAGTTCGTTTTGAATTTAGATGAAGTCAAAATCTATATTTTTAATGTTAAAAATAAATAATGTCTTCCACTTTTAAAAAGTTGGGTATTGAATTTAAAGAATTACCATAATCCCAAGTAGATGAAGCTGTCTAGTCAATTCAATCTATGAGACTTGAATAAATTTTAATTTCTGAAGGAGAAATATTTGACTGGCAGAATCTCTTTAATCGTCCAGATTTAGTAAGTTCAAAAAACCCAGAAAGATTAGGAATTTTAATCATGCAACATGAATAAAATACAAGTAACTCTTTCTTTATTTTTGGTATCGATAATCCATTAAGAATTAAAGTTATTGCCACTATCAAGTCAAAGTATATTTAATCTTTTATTAAGGAAATATCAAAAAATCTTTATTATTATAGCCATTATTGGAATTATTCCATTCTGTATGGAAGAATCTAAAGTAAGTTAAGGAATAGAAATTGTTGTTAATTGTATATTAGCAATTGATATCATTTTTAAATCAATTGCTTATGGATTCATTTTTAGTAAGAAATCTTATCTTAAGAATATTTGGAATATTTTAAATTTTTTAGCATTTCTATTTACATGGTTTTTGTTTTTAGCTGATTCACAAATTTCACAAATAATTAAAACTATAAGATTCTTAAGAATATTTAGATTCATAGAAGAGGTTTCTATTTTAAAGATACAATTTAATGCTTATGTTGGCAGCTTTTTAAGAGTCAAATCAGTTCTGATTCCTATTTTTTTAGTTATGATCTATTTTTCAATTATTGGTTTACACTTATTTATTGGTTTAACAGAAAGAAGATGTCGTATTACAGAGTATCCTGTAGATAATGTTTGGATAGCAGATCCAAATATATAAAAATTATGTGGTATATGGGAATGTCCAGAAAATACATATTGTGGAAGTCTTTTAGAATACAATCTTCCAAGAAATGACACTGAAAATGATGTTGAAGCATTTAATTGGAATTTTACAAGATTTGATGACTTTTTTCATTCATTTTTAGTAGTCTTTACTTTTTTAAATGTAACTGGTTGGTCTGGAACAACATTTATGGTATTTTTTATTAAATTATTTATTAGTTTTGGAAAGCAATGACAACATATGTAACTGCAACCTATTTTTTAATTATGATTCTTTTAATGGCTTTTATACTTTCTAATTTATTATTAGCTTTGTTTTATGAATCATTCATGGAAAAATCTTCAATTAAAAATACCTAAAAAAAACTAAAATAAGAATAAAAATAGATAGAAGAAGAAATCAAAAGAAAAAATTAATAGTAATTAATAAATCGTTTAAGTGTTATTAGTAAATAAAAAGAAAAAGGAAATTAAACTTCTAATTTTAGTATTTATTTTACAGAAGAATAAAATATTAATATTAAGGAAACTGAATAGGAACTATTTATTAATAAAATTTTAAATTCTCCTAAGTTTTCAGTATTAAATACTTTATTTGTTTTTCTTTCTGCTTTAGTTATCGCATTTGATTATGATGGTATTCCTAAAATTTAATATGCAAGATTACAATTGATTGATTTTATTTGCATACTTTACACATTTTTTGAGATTGTGGTTTAATTTTGTGGAAAAGGAATATAAGATTATTTTTCCAAAAAAATAAATGTTTTTGATTTTTTAATAATCTTTTCACAATGGCTTTTAATATTATATTTAATTAGCTTTGATTAAACAATCATATATAATAATGATCGAGAAATTATTTTTATAAAATCGCTTAAAATCTTAAGAATATTTAAATCATTATTTTTTGCTAAAGTATTTTATACAATCGCAGTTCTTATTAGATCCTTAATTAGTACATTAATAGCTCTTAAGAAAATACTATTTTTGTGGATTTGTCTTATATTTTTAATGTCGGTCTTTGGTAAACAATTATTGCAATATAAAATGTCTGAATAAAATATGACAATATATTATGATGATCTTGGATCTGCTATTATGGCTGTTATTAATATATTTTATAATGAAGAATGGCATATAACTATGTATAAATATGGTAGATATACTTAAGCCTCGATTGTTTTTTATATAATTTGTGTAGTTTTTGGATAAATTTTCTTTATTAGATTATTAACAGCCATTTTTTTAAATGAATTTGGATTATAAATAGAAAGTGTATAAACAAGTTTGAAACCTATAGATTATAAAAAGATTTTTTCTAATAAGAAAATGAAGGTATGATATTATTAAAAAGCCAATAGATTGAAAATAAAGATGGTGAATCAAAACTATAGCTTGTTTAATAAGTTATAAAAGAGAAAAATAGAGAGTCTACCTAAATTAAGGATCCTAAATTTAATAGATCAAAAAAGAAAACTAATTCAGTGATGGTAAATAATTAAGGGCAATCCTCATTTTAGAATCTAGATGAAAATTTAATTATTTTTTAAGAAAATCCATAATAAGAAAATAGATAATAAGTTATAAAATCTGATGATGCGATAAAATAATAGGAATAAGAAAACAAAACCTTATTTATGTTTTCTGAAAAACATCCATTGCGTATTTTTGTTAAATAATTAATTGAAAATTTACCATTTAGAATGCTTTTAATTATTCTTGTATTAATTTGTGTGGTAAGAATAATATTACTGACTCCATTTTTAAATCCTGAATCTGATTTATTTCAAATTTTAAGAACAGTACATTTAGTAAATACTATTTTATTTTGTATTCAAATTTCATTAAATATTATTTGTGATGGCTTTATAATAGGAAAAGAATCTTATTTATAAAAATCGCCATATAATGTTTTAAATTTCATTATTACTACTATAGATATTGCTGCAATCTTCAATTACAATTAATTAATATTTAATTTATTTTCAAGTTTAAGAATTTTAGAATTCATAAGAATAGGAGCAGAATTAAATTAAAATATTAATTATGTATCATAAGCATTAATGAAAGCTTTATTAACAATGATTCAATTAAGTATATTTTGTTTTGTAATACTACTTGTATATGGAATATTTGCAACAAAATTATTAAAAGGTAGTCTATATTATTGTTCAATGCCAAGTTTATTTTAAGGCTAAGTAAATGATAAATGGGATTGTATGGATAATGGTGGTTCATGGGTAAATAAAATATTAGGATTTGATAATGTATTTGATAGTGCTTTAACTTTGTTTGTTACTGCAACTACTGAGGCTTGGTTACCTATTTTAATAGATACATGGAGTTCAAGAGGTAAAGATCTTGTTCCTATTAATAATCATAATAGATGGTGGGCAGTATATTTTTAAGTGTTTTTTTTTATTGGTAATATTTGTATGCTTAATATGTTTATCAGTTTGGTTGTAAATACATATTAAGAAACAAAAATAAAAGCTCAAGGTATGTCAGAATTAAATGGAAATCAAAGAGAATGGGTGTAAATCAAAAATAGTATTAATAATCTTACTCCAAGAGTTAATTATGAATTACCTAAAAGTAAAATTTTAAAACTATTGTATTATTTTGCTGAAAGTAAAAAACCTAAATACTTTTGGCATACTATAATTGGAATTAATACAATTATTTTATCTTTATTTTATACAAGACAAAATGAGATATTTAGAAATGTCTTACTTCATATTAATTAGTATTGCATATTGATATCTGCAGTTGAAATTACAGTTAGATTTATAGTTAAATAAGGGAAAAAAAGAGATGTTTTTTAAATAATAGATTGTTTTGGAATTATTTTGAATCTTTTTGATTTATTTATATTACAATAAATAAGCTAAAACTTTTAAATACTTAGATCTTGCAAAGCAGTATCTGTAGCATTTTAATTATTAAGAAACTATTACATAATAAGGTATTAATATTTATTTATATTAAAGACGATTCCCAGAATTAGAGAAATTATTTAATACAATATTTTCAGTAATTCCATCTGCTTTGGCAATGATATTTATAATGGCTTTATTTTTATTTATTTATGCATCTTTAGGTATGGATTTATTCGGATATTTGAGACCATAAATTTATATAGAAGGATTTGATCTTCATTTTAGAAAATTTACTACTGCTATGTTTTCACTAATAAGAGTTGCTAGTTCAGAATAATGGTGGGCTTTGTTAGTTGATTCAGTACACACAAGAACTCCAGAATTTGCTTGCATCTATATTAAAAGTTTCTAAGATTATTAGGAACATGGTTTTAATGGATGTGGAACATATTGGGCATATGCTTATTATATATCTTTTCATCTTATTTTTTCTTTAGTAATACTAAATTTATTTATTGCTTCGATTCTTGGAGCATATGAAGAACATGTTAAATCAGAATAAAGTGCAATTTCTAAATATTAATTACATGATGTTTTAAATTATTGGGCATAATATGATCCAAAAGGAACAGGATTTCTTAATTATAAATAATTTTGGAAATTATCATCAGAAATAGCTATATGCTTTGGAGTTCCAGTTAAGGAACTATTAGATCCTGCTAATAAAACTAATTTTCTTAAAGCTTTAAATATTCCATTATATGAAGATAAAGATGGTCTTATGGGTTATCTATTTCATGATGTTATTGTTAGTTTAACTAAACTATCTGTGGAATTAAAATATGGTGTAAAAGAGTATAAATTTAACTCATTATTAGTTTGGAATCAAGTTCATATAAAGGCAAAGAATTTTAACATGATTATTATAAATTATTTGAAAAGACTCCATATAATAGTGGTTAAATGTCAAGCATCATATTTATCTAAGGGAAAATTAGAACTATAAGAAATAGAAAAAAAGGAATTAAATTTCTTAATATTGAAGCACTTAAACAAGAACTTTAAAATTAAAATGATGCTGAAAGAAGTGGATAAGATAATGACAATTGATTTTATTTAAACTATTAATATTCAAATAGATTAGATTGTTTTTTTGAATTTGATATAATCATTAAAAATTTGTTGAAACTATTGATTGATTATTATTAGATTTATTCAAGTATTATATTCTTGTAAAAGAAGACTTAATTTTATTTTATTTTTTTTATTATTATAAAGATGAATTAGCAAGAACTCATGTGCAATACATGCAATAAAGTATTTAAATTAAAGCGTGCTTTACAAGAACATGAATTAATCCATTCAGGGGAAAAACCCTTTAAATGGTTAGTTTTTATCGATAATATTCACTAGTGTAACTTGTAATTAATAGTTTCGATAATATTCGTCTTTACAAAAGCATGACCGAATTCATACAGGAGTTAAGCCATATACTTGTAATGAATGTGATTAATAATTTTCACAAATTTCAAATCTAAAAAGACATTAATTCAAACATAAAGATAAGAAACCATTCGCTTGTGAGATTTGTAAAAAGTAATTCATAACAAATTAAAACTATTAATAACATTAAAATAAACATAAAAAATAAAGATAAAGTTATGTTTGTGAATGCAATCGAACTTTTCTTTATAAATGTAGTTTAAAAAAACATTAGAAAATCCACAAAAAATTAGAAAACACAGATTAGTTTATAAATCTCTAACAAATTAATTCAATTTCATCAGATTTGAGAATATTTTTTACAGCATCACATCCTTAAATATTTCATTCTAATCATATTGATATATTATTTAATGGACGATTATATAATTATAATGAAAGTAATTTTTTAATTAATAATATTTAGAAACTGGCAGAATTGAATTACATGATTTAACTGATTAATAATAACAAAACTGTAATCCAATTAAAGATCATTAACATTTTGAATCACAAATACAATATGATTTAATTAAATGTGTAGATTGTAAATAAGAGTAATGTTGTTGCAAATAAAAATAATTATTTAGTAATTGTTGTTTAGCTTGTAATGGTGGAAATTGTGGAGAAACTCCATTTGCAATATCAAAAATATTACATTTTCATGGCCCAAATTGTGGTCATCCAATAGTAATCCATAATGGACATATAGATTATTTAGTGAATGAAATTTTGCATTTTCCTCATGATGGTCATTGTGATAATCATGGAATTTTGAATAGAATTAGAGTGAAATGATAATATAATTAAATAATTCAAATATAGGATGGATATTAATTAAGAAGAATTCTTTTTTGGAATAAATAAGTCATTGTATTTTAAAACAGAGGAGTAAAAGAATGAATTAAAAAAAATGGATCCAGAGTACTTAACTAGAACGTATTTAATAATAAAATGTAAAGTGGAACTGATTTTGTATTATTACCTAATTCCCCTGAATTCATAAATCACATTGAACCATTTGAACCAATGTATATACCAAAGTAAACAATATTGGAGGAAAGTTTAAGAAGAGAAATAGAAAGAATTTGTTTTGCAGATACTTTATTAAATAAAGTGGTTTTTGATTGTGCAGATCCTAGTCCATTTAATAAGATAAAAAAGATAAGATATATATAAATTACAGGATACAGATTCTAATGTTTATGGTTTAGAAGTTCTACCTTATTACATACCTTAAACAAAAGAAGACACAACTTTAGTTTTTGAAAGCAGATTTGAATCTGAAAAGAGCAATATAAATGTATAAATAATAATAGTATAATAGATGTGATTATGAATATAATTTGATTTTGAAACCAGATTATTATACTACAATGAATACTTAATGGTTTTATTTCTCATTATCAAATACAAGAAAAAATGTTGAATATCGATTTAATATAATAAATATGATGAAACCTGATTCACTATATAATTCTGGAATGAAACCATTAATGTATTCTGATTTGGGAGCAAAATATAAAAGTAAAAATATAAATTATATATAGAAATTGGATGGTTTAGAGATGGACATGAAATTTGTTATTATTAAAACAATATGAAAAGAAAGAATGGTGGATTTTATAACACTTTAACATTTGCAGTTAAATTTTAATATGATTTTGATTGTATTTATATAGCACATTGTTATCCTTATACATACACACATTTATGTAGATATCTTAAATAATTGAAATGTGATCCAGGAAAGAAAAATAGAGTCAAAAGAAAATAGTTATGTTAAACAATAGCTGGAAATACATGTGATTTTTTAATTATTGGTGATTTTAATAATGGAAAAGAGAAAAAGGGAATTGTAATAACATCTAGAGTTCATCCAGGTGAAACTATGGCTAGTTATGTAATGGAATATATGATAGATTTTTTAACTGGAAATACACTTGAAGCTAGAATTCTAAGAGAGAATTTTATATTTAAAATAGTTCCTATGCTTAATATAGATGGAGTAGTAAATGGAAATTATAGATGTAATTTAGCAAGTGTTGATTTAAATAGATAATGGATAAAAAACAACATCCTACTATTTATCATACTAAATAATTAGTTAAAAAAACAAAAGAAGAAAGAGATTTAGTATTATTTTGTGATATTCATGGTCATTCAAGAAAAAAGAATATATTTATGTATGGCTGTTAAGGAAAAGATCCAAATAGAAAAGAATTAGTATTTCCTATGCTTAATAGAAATAATTATAGTGTTTTCTCTTTTAAAGATTGTTGTTTCTTACTTTAAAAAAGATAGAGGAGGTTCTGCAAGAGTAATAATATTATTATTAAATATAACAAGATTGCTTTATGGAGAGAGCTTTCAATAATTAATTGTTTTACATTAGAAATGTCATTTTGTGGAGCTGATTTTGGTAAATATGAATATTTTCATTTTAATTTGGATATCTATAAAAAATTGCTTAATCTTTTTGTTTATCAATAATAGATTGTTATGAACCAGAATAAATAAAAGTTAAATAAGTAATGGAAGAAATAGAATAGAATAGTTTAAAGAATTAATAAAAAGATGATAAAAATAATTCAGGAGATGAAGGATCAGATTATTCTAATGATGATCCAAAAGAATAAGTAATAACATAATAAGTTTAACTTTAATCTAATGATTAATGTAAAAAGAATTAATAAATATATAGAATTAGGTTCATAAACTAAAAAGCTTAAGAAAATACCACTTCTACCACCTAAGAGAAAAAAAGGTTAATGAATATATATTAGAATAATTAACTGATTATTTAAATTAAATTTTTATGAATAATCCAGCTTGGGGAACAATTTTGGGTTAACCTTTTGGTGTAGCTGCTTATTCTAATATTGGTTTTGTATTTGATAGAAATAAAATTCATGAATATTAGAGTTATTGGCCTAAAGAGGAAACTGGATTAGCAAGAGATGTTTATATTGGATTTAAGTAAATCTGAAATCTTAAAAAAAAGATATCAATGTGTAGAATATGCTAGAAGATTTCTTACTTTATATTTTAAAGCTGCCTTTTAAGATGTTCCACATGCTCATCATATTTGGGATTTAGAAACTATTGAAGATTGTACAAAAGAAGAAGGAACATTTCCATTCATTAATTATCCTAATGGCTCTAAAGAGTTTTTTATTTATAATAATTTAGACCACCTAAACTTGGTGATCTCATTATATATCCTTATTCAAATGAATAAAGATTTGGACATGTTGCAGTTGTCATTAATGTTAATTTAGAAGAATAATATATAGATTTAGCTGAATAAAACTATGAAGTAAATGGATGGGAATGTCCTTAATATTCAAGAAGATTAATTATCAAAATTGAAAATGGATAATATTTTCTTACTAATTAAAGAATTGGGTAACAATTTTCATTTTATTCTTTAGAAAACCTTATGATAATTGGGACATTAAAGAATAAATTTTTGGATGGAAAAGAATTGATTTTAATCCAAAATTATGATTTGTAATTCATTTTCAATGTTTTGAATTCAAACTTTTTTTTTCTTTTATTATATATTTCATAAATCTAATTCTTTAAATCGTTTAAATTATATTATATATTTAATATAAGAATCAATATTTATATATAATTTAAATATTTTCTTAATTTTCTTTTAAAGAAAGATTAATAATATTCTTAAAATTAATGAAATATTCTTATTAGCAATCACTTTAGCATATGCTTATTCCATATGTCATTAGTGGAGTATTATGGTATACTTTCATCAATTATAAAAGGATTCCATTATCAAAAATAGTAGAAAACTTCTATCCAGATTAACTAATTTCTTAATTTATTGTCGATCTGATTGCTACATTCATTGTCTTTATTTAATCAATCTTAATTAAGTAAAGCCATTCATATTAATAAATATATAGAAATTCCTCAATTTATGACCCCTATTGGCATATAGTCCCTATGTATTTTACAGCATATTGGTGTTTTGAAAGTTAATCATGGTGGCCCGTTTTAGTTTGTTTTTTTTATTGCATTAAATAAGATATCAGTTATTTTAGATTTTGGCCTGGTAATATGTTTATTTATATTATTAGGCCTTTCTTATGAAGACTTTAGATATGAAGAATTTAAAAATAAAATAAATAATAGTTTTATTTATTGGATATTTAGTTTACTTTCATTTCATATATATCCCACAGTCATTGTTTATTTGGGTTACATTCCACTCTATTACACTATTAAAGAAACCTAAAATCATAATATTTTATATGAAATAGGATTATTGATATCAATAATCGCTGTAATTATTTAATGGATTGCAGATTATTAATTATATCCTTATAGAACTAAGTAAATTAAAGGAGATTGTGATGTTGGACTTTGGAAATATTCCAGGCATCCTAATTATTTTGGAGAATGTCTATTTTGGTGGGGAATGTATATAGCATCATTATCCTTTGGAATGAAATATTGGTATTGGGGAATCGGAGCACTTGGAATCCAAATTATGTTTTTGGCATATTCAATCCCAAATATGGAGTCTCATTTATTGAAAAAAAGACCATCCTATAAAAAATATCAATAACAAGTTAGCTGTTTCATTCCTTGGTTTAGAAAAAATTCTAAATCTAATTGAGAAAAATATTAATATATATATTATATATAATTATCATAATCTAAATCAAACTAATTTCAATAAAGACTTATAATGAACTAATTTAATTTAGATTTAAATAATACTCTACAATTAAACTCTTAGATATCTCTATTATACTATATTTCCATTTTGTATTAATATTCAAAAATTCCATTTTTTTTAAATTAGTAAGATTAAATTATTTATTCATAAACTTTTATCAATAAAGTTATCTTCAAGATATTTAAATTATTAACAGTTATATCAAATATTTAATTCTATCTTATTTAATCATTTAATATTAAGTTAAAAAATTATATATTTCTTATTCATAATTTTATAGTGACTTTCTAATGTTTGTGCATATACGTTTGAATATGTTAATTTATTCATCAAAATTATTTTTTTCATTGATATAGGAATCATAAAATTGCTCAAATCTGGATATGTCAATTACAAATGAGCCATCTAAATTTTAATCTTAACAATGAATCAATAGATTTTAAATATATATTTTGATATTAACTTTAAATTGTTTTAATTTGAATTGCTAATTTTATTCTGATAACTTTTTAAAAAAAAATAACATCAATCTTGTTTTATATTTTTTATGTTATTCAAATCTATCATATTTTCAAATAATGATTACTTTAAAAAATACCAATAAATTTCTTCATTAATATAAAAATATTTATTTTATGTGATTAAAATAAGTTTAAGGAATATTTATACTAAAAATTTGTGTAAAGTTATTGATATATTAAAATATCATCAAATAACAAGTTTTATTATTAAAAAAGCAGAAGGCAAAGAAATGAAAGTTTAATTATACGACTAATAATACAAATTTATTAAATATTAGGTAAAATGTTAGAATTTATCAGATTTATTTAATTTATGTTTATAAAATATGGTTTAGTGATATTGGAACTTCAAAAATGACTTTAAACAAAATTTGGATAAAATAATATATAATGTTTTGCTAGTTATCTTGAAATATGTATAAAAAAGGAAGATTAGAATAAAATAAAAATTTTAGAACAACAGAATTTTATTTATAAAATAGAAAAAGGCAAACTGAGTGGTAATAAAGAATAAATTTTGAAAATTCTAAAAATTTGGATAGAAAATAGAGTAATTAAGTAGTTAATTTTGAATATGGAATATTAGAACAAGAAATAAATGTTAATAATCAAAAATTGTTGAAATTAGATCTGAAAATCAATGAGAGATTTGAAATCCACACTATTTACACTTGGATTAATAAAAGTAGTTTTTTGTTGAACAAATTCTACAGGACTTTAAAAAATCAAAGTTTTTATTAACCGTTTCTTATTTTGTGTATGAAAAATTTTCTAAGAAAAGTGCTTGATGAAATGCATTTTGATTTGATAAATTACTTTCTATACTGTCAGTAGTACTATGTCCACTACCTGTAAGATCAGGTTCTTTAAGTTTAAGTGAATCTATAATGCTGGGTTATTCAAGAGGAATAAATTTGGTGCCTGGTACATCTCTTGTAAATGTATGGCAACGATTGCAATACTTTCTGAAGGAATAATTGAGGTTTTTGCATCCGATACAAATCCAATCTAGTGGTTTATTTTACATTTCTAATGAATATATATATAATTTGTTTATTTATTTAATGACAAAACATTTCATTCACATGCAATTTTGTAGTCAAAACTTGATAATGCAATTTAAAATGCCTATAAAGGAGTAATAGGATATTAAAAATCTAAATTAAAAAGATCATCTCCAACTCTACCGAATTATAATAAAATATTATCTTCTTTATTTTCAACTATAAGTTAAAAATTTTTAACACTAGGCTTATCTACTCTTTAATAGAAATTAAGAACAAAAGCTTTATGTTTACTATTCCATTAAGGTGGTCGATTAACATAAGTTACAATGTGATCTCTATTATTATTCTAAAATTCTTTAAGTATTCCATCTTTAGAATTTGTAGGTTTAAAAACATAGAGTTATTCTCTTTCATCTAAATTTGGTAATAAAACCTAGATAACAAAAATAATATGATACCACCATTTTTCTAGGACCTTTTGATCCTAAAATATTGCTTTCGTATTAAACAATTCCAAGTTATTATCTAAGTTTAGATTAATCTTTAGTTTTATCTGGATTCAATCCTGCATCATATAAAATAAATTCAGTTCCCATAAAATTGCTTCTTACTTTTCCAATAAAATTATCTCCTTTTTCTAAATCTTCTCTTGACATTGAAATTATATAATTGCTAGTATTATTACAAGCTCTCTTTTTTGCACTCATTAAATATAAAAATCCATTTGATACATGTAGATGATATTTAGGATAAAATCTACTCATTCCACTTCTATCTCTTTTTATTGTACATTAAATCATTCCTCCTCTAGGTGCTGGATTTAATAGAAAATGTTTCTTTCCATGTGGCATATCTATAGATATTAAAGGTTTGGGATATGGACAAGTTTATTTAGGTTATTCTTAAACAATTTATTAGATTTCTGTCTTATTATCTTTTTATTCTATTACTTCCGGTATTTCATTTGTTAAATCTGTTTAAATTTTATCATGTTATTATTTTAATTCTTTCCTTATTTCTTATTCTTTTTATTATTAAGATAATAATTCATCATCATTTTCTTACTCTTACAACTCTTAATAATTATTATTTTGTATTATATTATCTTCTTCTTATATTGTTTATTACTATATAATAACTTAATCTTCTTCAACAACTCTTTCTTATGGTTTATTATCTTTTATTTAACTTTCTACAAACTTTATTTTATTATTTTATTTCTATAATTAAGGTAAACTATCATCTTCATTTAATTTTTGTCCAGGTTCATAATATTAATTATGATTATTTCCAATTATTGAAAACTTAAATAAAATCTTAATATTTACTTTCTCAATTTCTAATTCGAAATCTTGACCATAAGTGGATTCATTTTAACCAAGTTTTTTTTTGTATTGTTTATTACTTTATAATACACTTATCTATTTAAATTCTGCCATTCCTGATGTTTTTATTTATTATTTAGGCTATAAATAATTCCATTTTTTATACTTTAGTTTCTTCTATTATATTTTGATTATCCATCAATGGATTCATAATTTTTTTTGTGTCTTCTTATTCTGGATCTGAATCAAATTAAACTAAACTTTCAAAAATTTCATCATTCTATTTAATTTGAGATTCTGATTATTTCTTCTGTATTTCTATCTCTTTCTGAAACCTTTATTATGATTGTTACTTATTAAATTCTACTCAAAGCTTTATTTTCTTATTTCGGCTCCTCTTTTTTTTTAACTTAAAATTTATTTATGTTAGATCGTCCTTTTGGTTAAGATCTTTAATTAACCTAAGAATTTTGATTAACAGATTCTTGAGCATCCTCTAATAATTAAGGATCGAAAAACATTTACAGCTTTAATAATTTATAATCTAAATATATTAATTATTAATTCAATCTGATGCTCTTGATACGAAACATGACATTGCTATTTAAAAAGCCTATAAAGGTAGAATTGGCCATTAAAAATCGAGATTGTATACTCCTTTTTCAATCTTTCCCAAAAGAAAGATAATCTTATTGTCACCCTATTGAAATAATTATAAATTCTTAGATGATGCTATCAAAGCTCTATTGTAAAATGGCAAAACGAAAGACTTTGCTCCTGGATTATATTCTGGTTCTCTATTCTAAAATTCCTAAAAATATTTTGGTTTACTATCAAAGTATTTACACTTTTCTAATCTATATTCGTACATTTAATTGTTTGAGTTTAATTCAGGCAAGTATATCTATTTTTAAACATTAAATTACTCTAATTTTATGAGGTTTCTTCTTTCCAGTTTTTTAATAATTAGCTCCTCCTGTACATAATCTTTGCATATTAATTGAAGAACATTTTTTTGGACTTACTTTATGATCAAGAAAAATAAAGTTTTTTCCAAATATATCCCATTTTAATTTTCCAGCAAAGTAATTTAAACCGGACTATTTAATTAAAATTTTCCTTTTAAATAAAGTTTGAATTTTTTCAGCAATCAAAATTGGTAAATCAAACATTGTTAATTCATATTTCGCATTTTATTTTGAAGATTAGATTGCTATCTTACGAATTTAACATTATAAAATTCCCTCTCTTTAAATAGGCTATAAAATAAACTAAATTTTATCGAATGGAATCCTTAACTCCTTTAAAGGATTAGGATAAATTAAACACTTGGAATTATTTTGGTTCTATATTGTTTTACTTTCATTTTAAAATATTTCATGCTAAATTGAAAATAATACTTTTTCAGATTCTTCATTCTTAATTTTATCTTTGTAGCTATCTTTTAATGGAGAATCTTATTCAAAAGATTCAAGTTTCGATACTGAAATCTCTTCCTAAGGTAATAGTTATCCATTTTTCAATTTACAGCTATTCAAAAGAATTTTTGATTTATTCATAATAAAAATATTGTAGATAATAAGTATCAAAACCAATGATTTTTGTTAGAAATTTTGCAATAAATAAACTAAATAATTTCATTATATTTAATCTTAATCTATATTTTGAACCTTCATTGGAGTGATTTAGTTATCTTTTTGAGATATTTTTTAATCTGAATCAGAAAGTAAGATTTGAGGCTATTCAATTTAATTTTAATATAAATCTTCTTGTTAAATATTTTCATTTTTTACTTCTAATATATCTTAATTATTTAAAAAAAATTAAGCTAATACATAACTCCACAGGCAAATCATTATTTAAGCATTTCTTTATCTCACATTATCAATTTAATTTTCTAACTCAGGGTAATTAAAAAGCATATTCATATAAAATATAAGGAATTCATAGTCACATTTCCATAATATTTATTAAATCTCTTCATCAGGTATTTTGTAAAAAATTATTTTGTGATCCATATTACCAAAACTCATTTTCTTAGGACTACAAATTATTATCAATCTTTTTTATTAACATTCATCTTTTTTAAGTGATTCATCTATGATGGCAACATATCCATTTTAGAAGTTATTTCTAATGTCATTAATAATATCTATATTTAGGTGCTATTATTCCATAATTGTAATAATAATCTCACTCATCTGATTTTTTAATTTATATTTCTACTGTTGATCATATGTTTTTATTGATCTTGTTGAATTTTTAGTACATTCAATTTTATTTGATCCTATAGCTTTTAAAGATATCAAAAGATCAAATATAAATTTACATTATATTCCATATAAATTAATTGTCCTTCCTTAAGATTTACTACAAATCATTAGATTAAGTATTGGAATTATTAAAGGTGTTATGCATTTAATAAATTAAATATAGGATTGACAAAAATTGTTTCCTGCATTAATCAATTATTATAACATCTGACTTCCACTATATTTAACACTTGGAAAAAATAAATCTTATTTGATTGTAAATCTGAAAATATAATTTTCTTAAAGATAAGGCATTCTTCTAATATCAACTATTATATTTGTCTATTCATTAATATTTTATTATAAAAATAATCTAATAGGTAAATATTCTAAATATAGTTAAATAATTTCTAAATTTAAGCAAGAATCCTCCTAAATATGTTTCCATCGAGTTGGCCATTATCTACGTATTAATTAAGAAATCAAATCATTTTAATTCTTATATAATTATCCGAAAAGCTTATCTTTAATAACTCTTCCATATGCTTTCTCATTTATTAAATCAAAAGCAATTTTAATCCAAAATTCCATTGAAGTCCATCTTTTTTTTAAAAATTCACATAAACAAATCTTAAGAGTTTCTGATTAAATTATAATACTAGCAATATTATTTTGATTTTTTTATTTATATTTATTCCATTCTTTCAACAATTTTCCCTCCCTTTATAACAATTCATCATTGTATACTTTCTAAATATTTATTTTTTTAAATCTATCTAAATCATCTTAATAATATTAATCCAATTAAATAGTAATTTCTCTAATTGAATGTACTTTCATTTACTTTACTTTATATATTCTAAATTATAGTATTTTCAAATAAACATTAAACTTATCCAAAAATCATTCATAATTTTATCTAATTATTTGTGAGCTCATATTTATTTATATATTATTCTATAATTATTAAACGTAAGTTACCTTATAAGTTTAATTCTTAAGTTATAGATATTTGTTAAAATTTATTATATAAAATTATTGTTATGAACAAAATAAATAATTCCTATTTAGATTTTAAAAAATAATATAGAAATCTAAGTTTCAAGGCAATTTAAGAAACTTATAATAGATTAGATAATCCAGCAGGTAAATTAGATAATTTTTTGAAAACATCAAATTTTTCTAAGAGAATTGAAAAATCTTCAATAAATTAATCAGAATTATATCCAAAAAAGAAAGGAACTACAAAACCTAAATATAATTTTATAGAACACTATCCAAGATTTAAGGATGATTTGAATTGTAATTAAAAGATTTTCGGATAGAAATAAACTCAGTTTCAAAGTGATACAATTGAAAATATCAGAAATTATTTTAAACAGAAAGTTTATTCTTTTCATATTAATTCTGATAAATTAGATTATTCTAAAGATTTAGGATTACCTTAACAACCTTAACAAAGAATAAAAGAATTATTAATGATTAAGAAAGAATAAGAATTATATTAATCTTTGAGATAAGAAGCAAATTTCTTAAATCGAAAAAAAAGGATTTTAGAAAATTTGCATAAAAATGAAACTTCAAATAAATTAAAATAGAGAAATATAAGTTAATATTAATAAAAATATTGTTAGGTTATGATAAATATCGTAATTAAAATGAATGTTTTGAGTTTAATAATCCAAATGGTTTAATAGGGGATTAAATGAATTAATCATTTAATCTTTCTAAAGATTGGAATAGTAAATAAAGATGTGATACATAAAGAATAAATACTTTTGATAGAATTATAAGTCAAAAGCCAATAAATATTTAAATTAATAGGGAGAGAATGAATTAATTAAAATTCAAAGAAAATTGTGGGAGAGATTATAAAATTGTAAATTTAACAAAAGATGAATGATGTTTTTTACTGAATGCAAAATTTATTCACTACATCTTAGAATAAGTTTAGTAAATTTTAGCTTAAAATTGAGTTAGAGAATCAATCTATTAATTTAATTTTGATTGTTCAAGTTTCACTTGTTACCTAATTAATAAAAATTGATATACAAGTATTTTTCTGATTCCTAAATACTTCTCTATTTAAGTAGATCAATTCTTTCTAAGCTTTATAATTATGCTTTTAATTATTAGGTTAATTTTTTATTTTCGCTATCTTTATTTGTTTTTTCTAATTTTTTGAGAAAAAGGTGCATATTTTCTGTATCTTTAGATTCACAATTTAATTCAGGAATAATTAAACCTGGTTTACACAATAATGTATTCCAAGAAATTCCTTATGGATTATTAAACAAAATACCTTTAAAGAAATGATGATTCTTAATTTCTTCAATAGATTTATGTCCTATTCTATTTTAAAAGTCAGGTTCTAATAGTTTTATCATTAAATCATAAGCTTATTAAGAAATACAATCATCTCCTTCACCAATCAATGGCCATTCAATTTTCATATTAAGAATATTATCAAAGATTTTTTCAACCGTATCATCATTAAATGGAGCAATTCCACATAATAATTCATACATAATAATTCCTAAGCTCCAATAATCACAACTGAAATTACTAGCAGATGTTCCTAATATAATTTCTGGAGCAATATAATCAGGAGTTCCAACAATTCTAAAATTATAATAAATAATTAACTTTTTAGTTTTGCTTCCTGGTTTATCAACTAAAATAGATTCTACTTTTCTTAATTGTTTATATACTGTTTAATAACCTTATTTATCAATCATTTATTCTACACATGTAGGTATTTCAATAGTATTGAATGAATTCATACTATCCTTTAACTTTAATCTACTATTAACTCCTTATTCAGATAATCCAAAATCAGCTAGTTTAGCATGTCCTTAAGTATCTAAAAGAATATTCTCTGGTTTTAAATCTCTATGAACTATATTCTATTATCTTAAATAATCTAATGCTAAAATTATTTCTGCCATATAATGACGAACATAAAATTCATCTAAAGCCTAAAAATATAATTATAAAATAATTACTGTATAAGTTTTAAGAATACTAGCAAGATCTCCTCCCATCATATATTCTTAAACAAAACATAAATATTATTCATGTACAAAAGAAAAATAAGCTTTAACAACAAAATTACTATTAAGAATCTCAAAAATATTTCTTTCTGCCTTAAGTTATTCTAAAAATGCCTCTAAATTCTAAATATTAATTATAATTACTCTTTAAGCACAATCTATTATTTTTAATGCATATAAATCACCTGATGCTTTCTTTTTAACTAAAAATACCCATCCATATGCACCTTTTCCTAATGGCTTTATAAATTCAAAATCTTTAATTCCTACTTAGGATGATTAATTTTATGATGGAATTGCTGTTTTAATTAAATTTGAATCTGAATGATATCCTTTATCAATTTAAATTTCATCTAATCCATAATCAGGCAATATTGTGGGAGATTTACATATCTAATTTTCATAGAATCTACTCTTTCTAGGTTAAATTTTATGACTTTATTGCATTTTTTCAATTTCTTAAGAATGAAAGTTTTACTTTTATTTAGACCTTTTTTTACATTATCTTTTTTATAAAGCTAAAGAACTTGAATCATTATTAGTTGCAGAATTAGATTTTTATCCAGATTCAATGCTTGATAAATTTGATGAATTATCTCCTTCTTTTATTGATGGATTTAAATTATCTATATTAGGACTAATTTCTTCTAATGATGGTTATTTTTATTAAACATTAAGAAGTTCCAGATTTGATTTAAATTAAGATAATTTTTTTAAAGTAGGAGATTATTAATCACGTTATTCATTTTTATTATCAAAATTTGAATTTTTCTAAATTGAATCAATCTTATTATTATCTGTATTGTTTGAATTTAATGATTAATTTGTATCACCATTATGAAAACTACTTGATTTTGATTAATTTTATGGTATTAATATATTTTTTAATGATTTAGGTGATTCAGATCCATCACTAACCTTAAATATAGAAGAATTCATTCTAAATCCTCTTCTTTATGGTATAATTTTTTATGAAGATTTCACTTAAGGATAAGTTGGTGAATCATCTTCTTCTTAAATTGGATCAGTTGATATCCTTTATGAAGGAGATGAAGGAGTATTTTAAAATTTTGGAATTCTAAAAGAAATAGAATTAGATTTTGTAAAAGCTCTTCTTATTTTAATTATACTATCCTCTGATTAATCTTATTATTATTAGTTTTTAATATTCTTATAACTTTCTTATTTTTTATGATATTCGAGTCGTTCTAATAAACATTTATGAGTTGAATTAATTATTGTCAAAGCATCCTAATTCTCAATATATTCAGTTGAACTTACTAAATCATTCATTAATACTAGAGTCACTAAACATTTAAGATTCAATAATTATTACATTTTGTATCTTCAATCTCAACTTCATTACTTAATGTTTTTTCAGCAAAATTTATAATTTGTGTCATTATATTTGCTATATAATTTTATTCTTATTGGTATTCTCCTTTTTCATCATCTTCCTCATCTTAATCATCTAAAGTCTATACTCTTCTAAATATATATTAAGTATTCCTATACTGCCTTAATTTATTTTTATCTTTCATTCTTGTAAACTATTTTTAAATTCTTACTTTTTGATAGCTAACTTAACTTAAACATTTCGTTTTTCTTAATATGCTTAATCACATAAATTAGCTAATTCTAAATTCAACTCAATAAATCTTTTTTTGCTTTCTGCAATTTTCTCACATTAAATACAATGTTGAGTCATATCCTTGGCTTATACTTATTATTCACAAATTCTGCAGATAAACATTTTTAATTGGTTTTTTGCTACTCTATTTACATCTTGATTCAATTAACTTTTTACTAAAAGTAGATGTACTTTTGTATGTTCTTTATACATTGACATGACCATCTTAATTGATTAAGAAATATTTATTTGTTGACCCAATTTTCACTGATAACATCAAAACTTATTCTTAATTTTAAAGATAACAATTTAAAAGATCTAATTAAGTTTAAATAAAAAAATAAAATTACTTTGCTAATGATTTTCTTGGGGATGAACGTCGAAATATAATTTTTTTAATGGAGTTGTCATCAATTTTTGAAATTTCGTCAAGTAAAGTATTTATTTTGTTATTAATATCTAATGATCCTTCAAATTAATCTAGTTAAAAAAACTAATAAATATTAAGTAGTGATGATTGCAAAGTTTTAATGGATTCTCTCTAAAAATTGATAATGTAATTTTTTACTGCTTACAATTAATAGTAGTTTTACAAGATGTCGGTAGCAAATTTAATAGCCATAGGATGAGGTTTTAATATTTTTATTTATTTTTCGATATAAAAATTAGTCACATATTGTTCATCTTTCTGCATTTAGTAATATATTTAATATTAATAAAATTGTATCAAATTATTGGATATTTTTAATATATTATGTACCATCAATATGGTTTAACAAATCCTGTTGGGAATTCGGTAGCAGTCTTGAATTCCAACATTTCAGGGAATCTGTATCCTTTATGATATAACTCTCTACTTAAAACAGACCATAATCCAGGTTTCATTACAGATAATTAAGTTCTTAATTAATTAATAATTTGATACCTAATGTATTAGCCATCAATAGTAGGATCTGCAACGATTTTAGTAAACAATTTATTAGGAATCGGAGCAGTATATGCTCTCCACAATACAAGCATATGAACTGATGCAAGGATTGGTCCATAAGCCTTATTTGCACCTTTTCTATTAGCTCCTGCAAACAACCATTATGTTCCTAAAAGTGAAAACGGCAAAAAGGCTAAAGGTGCAGAAACTACGATATCATTCAATACTTGACTGCAGTTTTTGAAATTGAACAACATCTACATATATTAAATGCTAGTTATTACTTCTCTACTTAAATATTAATCCAAAAGGACTTCCATCACTTCAAAGTATGATTCAATACTCATTGCAATATCTGATCTTGTACCACCAACATATGAATAGAAGTTGTTCTTGAACATTACTTTATTTTTATTTTAATAATCTCTATTATATGTTTATTATAAATCTAATTTGAAGGCATATATTCATTTTAAACTTAAATATTATTACATGATTGATTCACATACACATTTTAACAATAATAAAATGTATTATTAAATTATTCACACAGAATTTATCATTTATATTTATAGTAATTCAAACGAATTTATAATACTTTTTTAGTTTATCAGAATATTTGTTGAACCTCTATTTCATATTTTTCATATGACATTAAAAACATTTATGATTTTTATTTTATATAAATGTAAATAGATACATTGTATCAATATTTTACATTCCTAACTTGCTTTGTTATAATTTAAGATAATTTTACTAACTCTTAAACATAATTAGCTGATAGTTAATGAACTTCTGATTAAGTACTATTATCTACTTTGCTACGTAGTTCTATCAATTCTTTTAAGGATAATTTATCTTAAATTGATTTGCCTGATCCCTTATTAAAAACAGGTTTTTCTGTAATACTACTCGAGAATGTGGTTCTTTTTTATGAAGATTTTGTAGATTAATACATAGGCTAATTGTTTATAAATCTAAAATTTATATAAGCATTACGGTGGTGATAATTTTGTAAGCTAATTTATTTCATTACTACCAAAACTTTCTATTTTATTTTATATTCCACTCATTTTTCTTGATGAATCATTTCTACTTTTTTTTTGATTGGATCCATTTAGTTATGATGTTAATCCACTATTAGTATTCATAGTTTTAAGTAATTCATCAAATGATGGAGCACTATTAATAAATATTTAACCCACCTTTTTCTATGTTAAAAATCAGTATATAGAGAGGATTTTGAGGATTTTTTAACTGAATTATCCTCTTTACATGTGCTGCTCACTTTTAATGTACTTGGACTCGACATTCTAAGATATAAAGAATCCCGAAATTTATTCAGATTGAAATCTTCCTCCTTTCCTAATAATTCTTTCTAAGGTAACATTAACGATATAATAAAAATTTATTAATTTTATATAAAAACATTTAATCAATCTAAATTTTTTAATATTAAATTAATAACTTATTGACCAATATTCGTAGTACGTCTAAATATAATATATATTTTATTACTTTAAATAATATTCCCAATATGTTATTTTATTAGTATTTAATAAATCCAATTCTTAAAAGTATAATCTAGCAACATTTTTATTAGATTATTAACTTAATTCTTATTCATCAAAATATCCTTTATTATTTTTATCAATATTATTATAAATTTATCTATCTTATTTAGGACAAACACTATCTAAAAACTAACCCATTTCATTAACATCAACAAATCCATCTCTTAGAATATCAACCTAATAAAACATTTCATCTAATTCTTCTTAAGATGGATCATGATTTAATTATTAAAATACAACTTCCATTTTAAATCTAAAAAATGCTTTACTTATTTTCTATAAAGTAGATTCAGGAAAAATCTCATCAAAAATTTATTCAGCTGTTAATTATGATAACAATTAATATTTTCCTTTTTTAGTTGTTTCAACATCCTGACAAACCATACTTTAACATGGAACTATAAAATTAAGGCTTCTACTATCAGCAAATGAATCAATTGTTTTTTGAGTTTAACAAGTTGCTCTGCATTATTTCAAAAAATCAGGTGCTGTAAATAAATCTGCATATTTCTTCATTATATCATCTTCAGTTATTATAGGCTTGTATAAATCTTCATCATTTGTAGCAACAAACTATTATGTTTACTATCTTTCATTTTAAGTATTTTAAAATTAAACATATTCATCTTCTTCGTATTTATCTAATAATTAAGATTGATAGACATTATCATTTTTTTATTCAAATCTCTATTTTTTATCTTTTTCATTTTATTCTTATTGTCTATCTTAAATTTAATTCTACACATCTTCATTATATTTTCCAAAATTAATTTTTTAACCATCTTAAGACCCCTAAATATTAGTCCTAATTTCTTAAATAATGTTTTCTTATGGTTATTATATTTCTTGTTTTGATTAAGTTTATAATTTTATTTCAATTATTTCAGTATTGTGATGTTGATGAATTACAATATCTTTGGGCATCGACATATAAGAATACTATCTTCTATGTAGATTCTGTTATTGAAAATCTTCCTCTTTATCTTTATTTTAATCTTTATCAGGCTCTGAATGTTAAACAGTAAACTAATAATTAAATTTTTTAATACATTTTAAAAACTAGCTAGAACCACTTCATCTCTCTTTTTTGCATATTCTTATTGATCAAATAATTTTTAAAAATTATCCCCTTGAGTATATTATTTTAATTTTTATTCAAATTATTCCAACTATTATCTTTGTTATTCAATTTTATTTGGTGAAATGCTTAATATTTTATGCTAACATATTTACAATTAGAATTCTGGAGAATTAGGACTATTCTATTTTATATCTTCATTAAATCTAGGAGAATTTTCTTATTTTTGAATATTTTACTATTTTGTTTATCGACTTAAAGATCTTTTAGGAGGACTTACAAAATTTCGATTTTTTTAAATACTTGCAGTTTATCTTGAAGGGGTTCGTGATGTTTTTGATTGAGATATATTTACTTAATTTTCTTTTTATATTTTAGTATTGAATTGAATCTGAGTTTATTATTATTATTATTTGCCTTTAACTTTATTCAATAATTTTCTTAATTCTTATTATAACAATCTTAGATCTGAAATATTGATTTATAATAAATACCATTTTTCTTTTTATAAGTTGTAACTAATGAAATTATTTCTGTATTATTGTCTTTAATCATTTGTCTAAGAGTCAACCTGTCTTCTTTCATAATTTCTAACTTCAAAAAATATAATACATGCACATCTATCAATAATAGCCAGCAATTCAGCATTATCATGTTTAATGCGATTTTGAATCCTGAGCATTCTAAATTAATCAATTTTTCTGTTATTAATTATAATATTAAATATAAATTAAATGTATTTATATGAGCATTTTTATAATTACTATTCTTTCTATTATATTTTAAGTATGAATATTTTAATATAATAAACTTTCTCAAAAATTACTTAGAATTAACTATGAAATTTAAAAAAATAACTTTTGAGAATATTTTTTGAAAACAAAGAGCAAAAAAAAATCTATATAGAAACTTGAAATAGATTTCTTTTTCATATAGCTTACTTATATTACAGAAAAATTTTTTGTTTTAATAAAATTAACTTACTTACATTTAATAAAACAAATTTAATGAATAGATTTTAGTTAATCAATTATTTTTGAAAATATAGTAATATGTCTTAATTAAAAAAAAAGTGACCTATATTTTAAACTTCTCTTAGAATTATAATAATGTGACTATGTAATTAAAATATAAAGTGCTTAAATAATATTATTTAGCCAAAAGACATCAAAATTATTTTGTTTTAAGGGAATATATTAATATAAAATAAAATGAATTAAAGTAATAACTCTTACTTTTATGAGATTCCAAATCGGAATGATATTTTATGGAAAAGAATGGATTCATTATAAGTATTTGAATTAGTTCGTTCATTAAATTAAGATCATCAACAGAATAAAATTTATTCGATTAATGGATAGGATGAATTAATAGAGAAACCACATTATAATTTAAAGAATTAATATCTATAATCCAAAAATAAGTACTTAAATTTGGAAAACCTAATTTTGAAGAAAACAATGAAAGATCATGTAATATAAATATTTATGATACTAGTATTATGGATTAGAATTAAGTACAAATTATGAAACGTTGTATTTATATGGATGTAAGGATATTATTGAAGAATGGTATAGTTACATTAAAATCTATACAATTTAAAATGATTTTCGAATGAACTATGATTTTATAAAATTGACTGGAAAGGGAGCTCATGCAAAAGTATATAAAGTATATTGTAAGAGAGATAATTAAATATACGCAGTAAAGGTTTTTAAAAAGAAAAATATAAATAACAAAGTAACAAATAAATATTAATCAAAGTTTGGTCTATTCAAAGAAATCTAGATATTAAGATAATTATAGCATAAAAATGTAATAAGATTAAATGAAGTTTATGAGAATGCTAAACATTTATACTTAATTTTAGATTATCTAGCAGGAGGTGAATTACTATCAGCGATTAGTTAAACAGAAGTATATAGTGAAACAGTAGTACAAGAATTAATTTAAAATTTATTAATAGCCTTGGATTATATACATTAAAATAAAATTTTGCATAGAGATATCAAACCTTAAAATTTATTATTAAGATCTTTGAATAATATCACAGATCTTGTAATTGCTGATTTTGGTTTATCGGATGAATATAATTGTAAAGGTGAGTATATATTTTAAAAGTGTGGAACTATAGGATATATAGCTCCAGAAATTTTAAGAAATGAAATCTATGATTATAAAGTTGATATATTTTCTGTTGGTGTTATTATGTTTATGTTATTAACAGATTCAAGTCCATTTGATGGTAAAAATACTGATGAAGTAATAACAAATAATTTTTATTGTAAAATAAACTTTGAGCAACTTACAAAGTCTAAAATAAGTACTCATGCGTATGATTTTGTGAAATTACTTTTAGAATAAAATCCAAATTTAAGACCAACAGCTTAAGAAGCTTTAAAGCATGATTGGTTTTATTTACCTAAAATGGAGACTTTACAATTCTTTTCACTTTCATTAAAAAATATACCATTGTTTAATATCAAAAAAAGACCTCAATTATAATAAATCTTAATTTCTTAATCTCCATTATGGAATAACCTTGGATCTAAACTTTCTCTTTCAGATAGTTCAAAATCAAAGAATGGTTCAGAATGTTTAAGCATCCTTGATGATATTTAAGATTAAGTTTAAGAAGAGGAAACTTAAGTTGATTATAAATATTAATTCAAATTGAGATAATCTAGTATTGATGAAAATTTAGAAGAAATGAATGATAATGATTTCTATAAGTATACTAAATCTCCAGCCAGTTTGTTATAAATTTATCATTTAAGTATTAAAGGAGGTAGATAATGATTTAAATATTGATAATATTATCTATAATTTTATGATATTTAAATCAATGATCTCTTTTTCTATCAAACTTTTAAAAATATTAAATTATCATCTTATGATCAGAATTGACTAGTTTTACTAATATAATTAACAATAAATAAAATAGTGAACATGAAAGTGATGAATCAGTAACAAAAATTTGAATCTTAATTAATTACAAAAGATCTTCAAATTTAAATCAAAAATAAAAATAGTAAGCTAACTATCAGTGATGAAGACTTATATTTTTAAAATAAGAAAGATAATTTTGTCAAAAAGTAACACTACTATTTGTACAATTAATACCTTGTAA
Source organism: Paramecium sonneborni (assembly GCA_905182985.1). NCBI lineage: Eukaryota > Ciliophora > Oligohymenophorea > Peniculida > Parameciidae > Paramecium > Paramecium sonneborni. Next base: position 407,347 of record CAJJDN010000019.1, on the reverse strand, counting down.
AGAGAAAGAAGTTTATTGATTTTGAGAATTCCTAGATAAGTATGGATGAAACTAAGAAAGACGAAACAATTATTTGTTTAATTTTATTAGAAAAGGAAGGAAATAAGTTTTATATATGTGGTAAAAAGGATTCATTAAACAAATGGTTTGAACATTTAAAACGCTATACAATTTAAAGGAATTTCAAAGTACAGTTTAGAAAATGCGAATTGCTTGGAAGAGGTTCATAAGCAAAAGTTTATAAAATAATAAATATCAAGACAGGATAGATATTTGCCACAAAATAATATGACAAGAAGAAAATAAATGAAAACTCTTTGGTATTATAATTAAATATTAATATAGTCTCATTTGCTTTAGGAATTATCTATTTTGAGGCAATTGAATCATGATGGAATTACAAAAATCTATGAAGTTTTTGAAAATAAAAAGAAGATATATATAATATTAGAATGTTTAAATGGTGGTGAATTATTAGAATAAATAAGATTACCAACATACAAATATAATGAATAATTTGTTATGGATTTTGCATCAAATATTTTAAAAATTATTGATTATGTTCATTCAAAAGACATCATGCATAGAGATTTAAAACCAGAAAATTTAATTTTAAAGGATTCAAATAACTATAGTGATTTTGCAATAGCGGATTTTGGATTGGCAGAATTTTATAAAGATGATGTTGAATATTTAGAAAAATGTGGTACTATTGGTTATATAGCACCAGAAGTTTTGAGAAATAAACCTTACAATAAAAAAATTGATATATATTCTATTGGAGTAATTGTATATACATTGTTTACTGGTGCTTTACCATTTGAAGGTAATTCTACTCTAGAAGTTTACTAAAATAACTTATAAGCAAAAATAAATTTACAATAATTAAATTAATTGAATATAACATTGAAGGCAAAATAATTTGTTATAAGTTTATTGAATGAAGATCCAGATTAAAGACCCAATGCTAAAGAGGCTTTAAAAAATGAATGGTTTTAATTACCACCAAGTTTAACTAATAATTTAATAATATCAACAATGGATAATTTATCATTACACAAAAAACATTAAAAGTTTTTGAGTATAAAATGTACATCACCACTTTGGCATAAATCAAAAATGAAGGACTGTTTTTTAGGAGAAGATAATGATTCTTAATTTAGAAATAAATTTTAAAGTATTAGAGATAGTATTGTTGATAATGAAGATGAGGATACAGATATGATGGATGAGTTAGAAGGTAAAATTAACTTAATTTAAATATCTGCACAATAATGTGAAAAATATTATTTTTCAAATAGTAAAATAAGAATATTAAATGAGAAAAGGGATTAAGGTTTATTGTGATTTGATTAGCTAAGATTTATTTATTAATTTATTGCTTTTAAAGTTGTTTAGTATTTTTTTTACATAAAAATTGAGTATTTTATTTTTAAATTAAATTTTATTGCAAAGTTTATTAGTTTATTGATTTAGATTAATGTATAATATATGAAATTAATATCCAAATGATATTATGTAAATAGTTAATTAATATATCTAAAATGAGTTCAGATTCATATATTTAAGATGCTCTTTCTTAATTTATAATGTTAAGAAGCCCATAAGAATTATTACAAGCATTTGGGTCTTAATTTTTGACATTAGAGTAGATAAGATAATTGGTTGAGGTTTTCGATCCCGCCATTCCAAATGAGAATATAAAGCATTTTTATTTGAAGACAATAACAAAATTTAAAAGTCCTCAAGGAATAACAGCAGATATATATAGATAAATAGTGGATGATGAAGAATTAACATTAAGAGCTGGTGCATAAAATTCATATGAATCTTTACCTTTATTAAAGAATATAATTAGAGGAGTGAGAGAAAAGAAGGTACCTATATAAAGACTATACAATTTCTATGATAAAAATAAAGATAAAGAACTTTAAGACCCCGAATTTAGAAATTTATTAGAATTTTTTTACGTGTCAATTACCGATGCATAATTTAAAAAGTTGAGATAAGAATTTCCTGATCATCCTCTTTCAGAAAGTGTAGTAGTTGATCTTTTTTAAAGATGGTAAGAAATCGTTTTTGAAAATACTTCAACTGATCCAGAAATAATTTTAGAAGCACCATAAAGTATAATTATTATTGATAGATTTAGAAACATAAAATTTATTGACAGTTCCAAAATAAGGTAAAACTATAAATTTAGAATTAACAAGAGAAGAAGATGAAAAATTTTAAGATTTTATGGGAGTTGATTTTAAGATTCCAGGAGTTAAGGAATTATCAGATCTTTTAAAAAGATGTTAATAAACTTAAGAAGTGTTTACAGATCCAGATTTTCCACCAAGTGTTAAAAGTTTAGGAGTTAAATTTAGTGGAAATAATTGGTAACGTTTGTAAGACTTTTTCAAAGGAGAATAAAGAGTATTTTCAATAGATACTTAACATGATAAAAGTAATACTGGATTAAATAAATGGATATCTCATAGAGATATATGTTAAGGTGATTTAGGTGATTGTTATTTTATGTCAACTTTAAGTTCAATAGCATGTAAATGGTAATGATACTATAATAATTTAGGCCTAATTAAATATTGGATTTATTTCCAATATAAAGAGCTAATAAATTTGGTGTTTATGGTGTTAAATTCTGTGTAAATGGAGAATGGAGGGTGATTCCAGTTGATGATAATATTCCAGTCAGAAATGGAAAAATAGCCTTTACAAAAAATGCAGATTAAGAGATTTGGGTATCATTGTTAGAAAAAGCTTGGGCAAAAGTAAATGGGTCATATACTAATATTGATGCTGGAGATCCAAGAGAAGTTATTAAAACTTTGACTGGAGGTCCTGTTTGGTTATTAACAACAAATAAACCAAATTTTAAAGAGAATTTTATTACTTGTGTAAAATAAAAATGTGTTATGGTTACTGGTACTTATAGTAAGAATGTCGATTATTCTGCTATTGGATTAGAAGCAGGACATGCTTATTCTATTTTAAATGTTAAAACTGTTAATCATCCTTAAAGAGGATTAGTTTATTTATTAAAAATAAGAAATCCATGGGCTCGTAAAGAATGGAATGGAGATTGGAGTGATGATTCAGATTTATGGACTCCTGAATTAAGAGAATAAGCTGGAAATACAGGTAAAGAAAATGATGGAATCTTTTTTATGTCATTAGATGATTATGCTAAATATTTCTATTCAGTATTCTGTGGATATTTTAAGCATGAATATATTTATAATTCAATAAGATTAAATGTTAAAAGAAATAAAGGATTGTATTTTTCATTTGAAATTAAAAAAGAAGGAGAATACTTTTTTGCTGTTCATTAAGAATCTACTAGAATGTATAGATCTTAACCAGAATTAAAATATGATTATTCATATGTTAGACTCTTATTGGCAAAGGAATTAAATAGTGGATATGAATATTTAGAAGGTAAATTTTATAAAGATATTGAAACACATGTCGGAAGAGTAGGAGTCAATTTTGTTCCTGGTAAATATATTTTATTCCTTAAAATTAAATGGCATGTACAATCTTGGAAAGAACATCCTGCTATTTTAAGCACTTATGGAGAATAATTTGTGCAATTAAAATAAATTGGTAGAGATCCAAATCTTGTTCCTTAAGCTATGATGCATCAAGTCAGAATCAATAATAAAGTTGAAGAAGTATTACCAGGAGTAATGATGAAAATGGATAATAATGGAACTTTAGGGTTATTTATTATTCAATATTTTTAGAATTGGTTACATTTATTATAAGAATGAGTCAAATTAGTAAATTAATTTTGAAACTAATCTAATCAATTAAGGGGGATGCAAATTATCCAAACCTGAAAGAGGTCTATATTTCAAAAGCTATATTCCTCCTTAAGGTGAAAGATTAGTCACATTTACTATTACACCACCAATAACTGAGTTGTCAATGCCAACATTAAGTCATAAGTTATTATGAAAATTATTACATTCAATAAAAATCAATAATTCTTATTTATTTTATTCTTTCATCTACCAATCTAACTTTTTCTTTAATTAAGTCATATATTGTAATTATAATACATCAGATTTCAAATTAATTAGTAAATGATATTAATTAACAAATTTTAAATTGTGATTTTATCAATTTTAAATTTAATAAATATATATATTTATATATTAACATCCTACTACCTATGGACTCCAATCAAACCTATTTTAATCAGAAATCAAGTTTTACTCCTTCTTCACCATTAAAAACAAGGTATTCTTTTCATATTTATTCTAGACCATTACCTAGTCCTTCCTTAGAAAGTCTTGAAGATTTTAATTTAAATGATGTCTAATCAGACTCAGAAAGCTCAAGAAAATCATCTTATCAAAAATTTGATAAACAAGTCTTAGTAATAGAATATTTGGTTGAAAAACTTAAAGCTTTTGAATGAAAACAACAATTACTGAGAAAAATAAAATAAAAACGAGAGAAAAAAAGTAATAACTAAAATTTGTATTAAAAATCATTTTTTTTCAATCGTTTTACTTCATATTACAAATAAATTAAGAATTTTTCTTCCTTTCACAAGTGTGTGGTGGTATTTCTTTTTTAGTAATAAGGTAATTTTAGTTCGTTCTATTTTTATGATTTTTTTTTCTTTTATTTCATTTGTACAATCGACTTCAGCTTCTTTGTTTTAACAAACTTATTCAAACCTATTTTAATATTGTAACATTTTGGAAGTTCAAAATTTGAACGGTTACTCTTGGCGGGTCAGATGAACATTAAGATTTTGTTTGATATAACTATCTAAATTATCTCATTCTTAAATCATCTTAATAAATTGTCGATCTTGATAGAAATTAAATATTTAAATTCATTCAATATTCATTTTATTAGATAAAAATTATTTTTTCTGTTAGACTTATGCATTCATCTTATTAAATATTGTCAGTTTAAATATTGATTATCTTTATTACTTTTAATCTCATTCCAATATTTTTTCTACTCAGGATCCAGAAATTCTATTCTAGTTAAATTAATTTTTTATATTTTTATTAAATTTCTTTCACTTTATTAATCTTGAATTTAAAAATCACTTAAAGTCTAAAATTCAAATTTAAAATGCATTCTTTATGCTTTTCAGAATTCTTTTCAAAATTAAACCATGCTCAATATAAATAAATTTATATTTTCTTTCCTATTTCATCCAATTAAGTTTAGTTTAACTCTGCTTTTACAATTATGTACTTTTCCTTCTAAAATTTTACAGAGTCTATCCAAACATTCCAAAAAATTCTAACATCTTTTTATTAAGATCTCCATTTTCTTTTCTTAAGTTAAAAACATTAATAGTGTATAATCATTATCATCCATAAATAGACTATTCATCTGATGGACCCAAAAATTTTATATTTACTTGAATGATTATATTAATAAATATAAATATTAAAATCAAAATAATATGAACCAACAAGAAGAACTTTAATAAATATCAACTAATTTTGATGAATCCAAAAATCTAATGGTAAAACAAAATTAAACAAATAAGAATACAATTGAATGCCATTGCTGTAAAAAGATTAGTTCTAATTATAGTAGAGTTAATGCTAAAAATGTATGCTTATAATGTTTAGATTAAATCTCTCTCTTATATGTAAAATATGATTTATCTCCCTCATATAAATTATTCAAAAGTTGTGCTAATATTTATTATTGTAAATTAACAATGACTCCTACCTCTCAATTTGATTTTACTTTCTCTTAATGTAATATATGTTTATAAACAAATATGTTGATCAGAATTTGTGATTAAAATCATTTTTTTTGTGAAACTTGTCTATTATCTTACATTTAGGCTAACTATCAAAATACGGTAAATTGTATTTAATATGATTGCAATTCCAAAATCAATTACTAAATTATGTATTTATATCTATTGCCTAATTAATTGATAAAATGGAAACCAATAACAGAAAAAATTCATTGTATAGGATAATTCTGTTCAGGAACGTGGTCTGTGTGGCCTACATATATTTAAGGAAATGTTGAGATAATTTCTGCTAATTAATGCAAATGCAATTCTTGTCATACTTAATTTTGTTTTAAATGTAGAACAATTCATTATGGTTCTGAATGCAACAATGATATTTTATTAAAGAACTATTTAGAAGAAAAACAATGTTTTAGATGTAATTTCTGTAACAGTTTATGTTAACCTTTTTTCTGTCATAGAAATGATACAATTAAGAAATTTTAGTAAAATTAAAAATATTATTTAGAGAATGGAAACCTAATATATATTAATGCTTTGTTTGCAAGAAACAATTTTGTTATGATTGTAAAGCTTAAACAAGTATTACATTATTCTCAAATTACAAATGTGACAATTGTGTTAATACCTTTAGAGTATGGAAAAATAAATAAACAAAAATTCCAAGACTTAAGAAAATTTTTTAACTTTTATTTACTACTTTAATTTTAGTTTTATTTTCTATATATTCAATGATATTCATTCAAATTCCTTAAATAATAGATTATTTTGTAAATAAGATTGATCCGATATGTGAAAGTTAAGATCCTGTCAAAATTATTCTTTTAATTTTTAATTTACCTATTATTATTGTATTACTTGTTTTGATTTATGTTGTTACACTAGTACCTTTAGCAATATATAATAGCTATAAGACTTTTATAGTAAAATAGGGCAATTTTGATAATGATATTTGATTGTTATACAAAAGTGATTAAAATAAAGCTTTTTATTTAAATAATATAATTAATTATGAAAGTTATTATTCTTTGTTTATTGTCTTTCGGTGTTTTATCTCAATTGTCAAAGTAGACAGTAACACATAAAATAAAGATTGGAGTTACAATTGATGGCAAAAATGAAGGAGAAATTACTTTGGGTTTGTTTGGAAAAGTTGTACCAAAGACAGTCGAAAATTTCAGAGCTTTGTGTACTGGTGAAAAAAAGGGCAAAAGCTATGCAGGTTCACCATTTCACAGAATAATTCCTAATTTTATGATTTAAGGAGGTGATTTTACCAATGGAAATGGTACTGGTGGAGAATCTATCTATGGAAATAAATTCAATGATGAAAATTTTAATTTAAAACATGAAATTGGATGTATTTCAATGGCTAATGCAGGACCAAACACAAACGGAAGTCAATTCTTTATTACAACTGCTGATACTCATTGGGTATTAAATTAATATTATTCTTTTAGTTAAATGGAAAACACGTAGTATTTGGAAAAGTCATAGAAAATATGGAATTAGTAAAAAAGATTGAAGCATAAGGATCACAAAGTGGATAGCCTAAGTCAAAAGTCTTATTTGCTACTTGTAGTGCTGAAGTTGTCACAGATGAATTATGATCAATTATTCCAAAGATTTCCATATATTCATTTTATATATATTAGAATATCTATCTTTATATTTAAAAAATATCTAATTTATTAATTAAATTATCACTCACAACTTATGCAAACACAAATAGAAATATATATATTTTTGCAGAAATATTTAAAATAAATTTACTTCTGAAAAGACATCATCAAACTACTTGTTAAAAATAATTAATCTTATAAATAAAGAACCTTTATGAAGATGATAGATAAGAGTTTATCCATATTTATATAGTTAATTATATATCTAAAGTAAAATTAATTCTAATAAAAATACTTTTAATTATTATAACTTTATATTATTAAATTAAAGATTTAAATTAGAACAGATCCAATTTTTATTGAATTAGATTTATATAATAAATAAGGTTGGTTATTATTTTTATTATTATCACTTAAAAGAATATATATATATGATTTCAAAAAAAACTGTAAATTTATTTGTTCATAGAAAATTTAAAATAAACCAAAATAAATCTTATTAAGATAAGATATATAGATTATTATGAAATTTTAGAATGTTACAAAAAAGGTTTTATCATAAATATTTGATATCAAAAAATTGAATCTTAATTTTTATTTATTTTTGTTTTGTTATATAAAATCTTGATTAATAAAAAATAATTTTAGTATTTTTTTAATAAAAATATGAATAATAATTGAAACAAACATATTAGCATTCAAAATAAGACTCATTACTATTATTTTTATTTTGTATTCGAAAAAATTATTTGGCCTGTCAATTTTTTCGTTTCAATTGGAGAATTTTTAGCACTTTGTGATATCTAAACAAAACTTTATTTTTTTAAACGACTTGATTAAATGGCTTAGGTCTTAGGTGTTTCAATTAAAGATAATGTAAGTGATTTTGGAAGTCTTGTTGTTTATAATTCAATTTTTTCATGTTATTTATGAAATAAAGGATGTATTTTAGCTTATTGAGAAGTTATCCTAGTTTATGGATTCGAATCAATCATTTTTGATAGCAAATCTTAACATTCATTAGTAATAATCAATTTAGTCAAATCTATATTGCTCATCATATTTTATTATAATTAAGTTGCATAATCTATTTTCTCAAATGGAGATTTACCTCCATTTATTAACATATAAAAAACAATACCAACACTATAAACATCTACTTTATAATCATATATTTTATTCATAATTAGTTCTGGTGCCAAATATCCAGCTGTTCCACATCTAGCAAAAAGATATTAACCATCTTTTCTATAAAAATCTGCCAATCCGAAATCTGCTATTACTATATCATCAATATTTTATGTATAACGAAATATTAAATTTTCAGGCTTTAGATCTCTATGTATTATACCTTTTGAATGAATATAAGATAAAGCATCTATTATTTTATAAATAATTGTAACACACTAATCTTAATTTAACTTTTTTTCATTCATTAATTGTTTTAATTCTCCTCCTTTAAGTAATTCATAAACTACAAATATATGTGTTTCACTTTCATAAGTTTCCAAAAGTTATATAACTCTAGGATGTTGAATAATTCTAAGAATCTCAATTTCTCTTTAAATTGCATCTATTTCAATTTGTTTTTGTAAATTGCTTTTATCAAAAGTTTTGATAGCATATTCACATTTGTTTTATTTTTAAAGAGCTTTGTAAACCTTTGGAATAGAAATTATAAAATACTTTTCCATAAGTTCCTTTACCTATAAGGTTTCCAATGATATAGTTGCTTTAAAAATCAACTTAAATGCAATATAGTTTCAATTACTCAAACCATTCTGTAATTTAACCATAGAATTCAAATTAAAAATTACCTGATGTAATTTTAATTCCATCTCCATTTTGATAATGATGTATTTTTTTTAATATGCAATTTTTTACATCTAAATATTTAATCTTGTTCTTCCTATATAAAGAATAATTTTACATTTTTACATTGTTTCAGTATTCTTGAACCTGTTTTAATTAATGCTTTAAATTGAAATTCCTTCTTTTTATTAGAAAAAACATATAATTACAAAGTCTTAAAATCATTTAATGGTTTCTCATTAAGTATTTCCCATTTAAGATTGTGATTAAATAAAGAATTCTGTTAGAAATTCATATGAATTAAAATTATATAAATTAATACAACATTTATCAAGGGAATGGTTCGAATTTTGTTTAAGATTATAACGGGGAAAGTTAAGGAGATCTATGAGAAAATGTTTACATTTTTTAAAATCCTCTTCTAATGGCCTCCTTATTCATATTATTTAAAGGTTTTTATGGTAAATTTTATAATTTTGGTGATAATTATAAATATTTATCTAAATTGTTATTAGTATTTATGATAAGTCTTGGAGTGGATATTTTATCAATACTTTTTGGAGTTTTTTTAATAAGAATAGTGCATTTACTGGTTCTATGATTTCTAAAAACTTAATGATTTAAGGCTGCTCTTGCTGATATTCTTTTAGAACTATCAGGTTCAAGCATATTTTATAATAGATTATAAGCTGCTTCAGAAGCATTAGATACTAATGAATAATCAATTAGACTTTTATAATTTTGAAATAACTTTTCTTCTGGATCTGTACTAGTAAAAGGAGATTTTCCACCACTTAGCATCATAAAAAGAATGACACCTGCACTATAAATATCTATTTTATAGTCATATATTTTATCCTATAGTATTTCTGGAGCAACATATCCTGGTGTTCCACATCTTGTATAAATGTATTTACCATCAACTCTATAGAATTCTGCTAATCCAAAATCTGCTATCGCTATTGATAAAGTATTTCTATCTCTCATTAAAAGATTTGAAGGCTTTAGATCTCTATGTAAAATACCTTTAGAATGAATATAAAGAACTGCTTATAATAATTATTTGATTATTAATAAGGATTCATCTTCTGTAAGATGTCTTTCTTTTAACAAAGCATATAATTCTCCTTATTCAACCATTTCATAAATTAAAAAAATGTGGTCATCATTTTCATATGTTTCAAAAAATTTAATTATTCCTGGATGATTTAGGCTTCGAATTATTTAAAGCTCTTTTGTTATTAACTAATAATCTTAATAATTAGAAATTGCTTTCTTATCAAATACTTTAACAGCAAAGTCTTATTATGTAATTCTAGATTTTATCTTGTACACCTAAGATTTATAAAGTAATTTAATACTTTTCCAAATGTCCCTTTTCCAAGTAACCTGATGATAGAATATTTGCTTGCAAAATCCTGCTGAATACAAAAAAACCTTAACTATTAAAGCCAAATTATAGTCATGCCATATATTTCAATAGTTTGACCAGATTTAATAATTCTAATTCCTGCACCATAATTTGATTGTTCTACTTCACAGATAGTTGCATTTAGAATGTCAGCTATTTGATTTTAACCCTTTTAATTGTATTATGTATTTTTTACATTCTTCTTTCTTTTAAAAATGAAATGACTCTACAAATGCAATGTCTTTACTTTAAACATTTTATGTTTGCTAGAGTACACATAGAAATTTTCTTAAATAGATTCATTGATTTTGCGAGACGCTGTTGTGTTCTGCCATAAAGGGCCTTTTTAATTATCAAAGAAAGAAGTTTAAGGCACTTATCTCTTTATATTCATAATATTAATCAAATTTACTCCATTATTAATTCTAATTTATATTATCAGTTATTTTAATATCTTCTAAAGATAATTATTAATAATCGATTTTTTGATTGGAATATATTAACACTTATTTTAAACTTAAATTATACTTAATTATTTAATATATTTCCTAATTTGAAAAAAATAAATATTTATGAGTGTTGTTTAATTAATTAAAATAATCAAAAAATTTGATAAAACAGAAAATAGATATATATAATGATTATTTAATAACTCGATATATATATTTAATTCATATTTATATTGGTATCCTTTGTAAGTTTTAAGTTTTTCCGAATGGAGCTGATAAAGGAGAGAAACTTGTTGTATTTATTCTTACTGGTGATTGCAATGGTGATACTTCCGAATTCGCAAATCTACTTTTAAGATCACTTGGTGATTTCTTTGGCTCCAAATTAGGACTTTATTATGGGGATATAGTTCGTGAATCCCCTTATGATGGAATACTACCTAAACTACTTTAACTTGCGTATTATTAGAAAACTGTTGAATGTTTTGCAAAGAATGAACTTTATTGAATTTATTCAATTGAATATCTTTTGATAGGATTTGGATCTAGCATTCCTCTTAATAATTCAAGACATTCAATAGAAAATTGAATTTTAGTTAAATCAACCCATCCATTAAAATTTGCCATAACTGTCTAATCATAATTATTTGAATCGAATGGACCCTTGCCTAATAATAAATAGTAGAACAGTATTCCACAACTATATATATCAACTTTATAATCATAAATTTTATCTTGTAATAATTCTGGTGCCACAAATCCAGGGGTACCACATCTTGTAAACATATATTTACAATCCTTTCTAAAGTAATCTGCTAAACCAAAATCAGCTAAAACAACCTATTCTATCATTCCTTCCTCTCTTAAAATTATATTTTCAGGTTTTATGTCTCTATGTATAATCCCATGAGAATGAATATATTTCAATGCTTCTATTACTTATTATATAACTATAAATGCCCCATATTCAGAAAAAGTTCTAGTTTTTTTCAATTCTTGTTGAAGCTCTCCACCATTAAACAACTCTTAAATTATAAATATATATTGCTCGTTTTCATAAGTTTCAAGAATTGTAACAACATTTTTATGATTCATTATTCTCATTAATTCAATTTCTTTTAGCAAAGCTGCTCTATCTTGAGATTTAAAAGTGGTTTTATCAAATAGTTTAACAGCAAACTCTTTTTTATCACTTAGTCTTTAAATTTTGTAAACCTAATGTTTATTTTTTCTATTTACTTTAGCAAAACTACCCTTTCCAACCAATTTAATCATGCAGTACTCTTTCTAAAAGTTTAGTTAAATGCACCATTTTTTTAATTAGGTGTACCATTTGTCCACCATACCATAAAATGTAAAATTTTCTCCGTTTTTTGTTATTTAAATTCCATGACCCATTTATGGATGCTTTACTTATTCAAGTAAAGCATTGGTAATATTGAAATACTTTTAACTTGGTTTCTGTAAATTTTAACATTACATTATACCTTAGAACTAAATTTGATCAAGTAATTTCGTTGAAGTACTAAAGTCTTTAATTTAAATTTGTCATTTTTTTAGATGTAAAATTGATCCTTTAAGGATTTTTAAAATATTTCAATTGGCCTTTTCAACTCAAAAGGAGATGTGAAATCAAAGAAGGACTTTTTATCTTAACTCATTTCTCAATTTATTAATAATAAATCTTACCATTAAAACTTATTTGAAATTTAAAGCAAGCGAATAAACGCAATAATCCATTTAATACTAAAGCAATAATAATAATATAATATATCTTTAATACTATATTAATACTATATAAAATGAAATGATAAATATTTTTATCATTTCACAATTTATCTTTCCAAGCCATCTAATATATATATTCAACTTTTATAAAATTTTGATCATCACCATATGTATAAGACATTCTTATTAAATAATAAGAAATATGAATATTTAATTATTATTTTTCAAAATTGATATTTTTTTTGATGTTTACAACTTCAAAAAATTAACCAAAATAAAAGATTTTAGATGAATATTAGGTCCAATTACAGTTAATGGTCCGATTATTGTATAATAATAGCAATAACCTCTAATTTATAGAAGTTAATGTTTTTTTTATAAAAGTAATAACGGCTATTTTTAGTATATTGAAGTATAAGGTAATTTGAATATCAAAATTGAAAAGGTTACTTTTGATATTTAAATAGAGTGAAGTAATATAAAGAATTGTATCTAAAATTAATAAAATAAACTTATAATATTAAAAATAAAGATTAAAAAATGCTTATGGAATAAAATATTAGAATATTATATTGATGAATATATCTTTACATGCTAAATATTTAAATTTTCATTGAAGGAATGATGAGGATGTTTCATCTAAGGAAGGCATCTCAATATCTGGGTTTTATTATGGTTCTTCATCAGAGTTCTAAACTTCCTCTTATGTGCCATCTCCTTCTGTAACAATTGGAATATAATAAGATTCATTGACATCATCTTAAGCTATATTTGAAGCTTAATAATTTGATTCTGCTTGCATTTCAATATTTGGGACATTATTATAGTCCTCAGCAGTTAATAAAGCTTATTGAACTTATTATTCTGTCATTAGTTCAGAGGAAAGCTAAATAATTAAAATTGTGTACGTCTTCATCTTGATTCATAAGTATGAATTAATCTGTTTCTTATTAAATTTGAACAAATCCAGCTAATTATTAACTGTGAAGAATGGCTCTTTTTAAACTGCTGTCTTATCTTTTCTAGGCAGTCTTAAGTTACTCAGTTCTGGGACTTGTAAATGAATCAACATCATATTCAATTTTTGCATGTTATTTTTAATATGCCTTGTTGTCAATATGAATTAAATTGGGTGTTGTTCTAAATAAAAAATGATTAATAAATGTACTTTTTCTTTTATTGAGCAGCCATTACTGTGAGGGCCAATACTACAATAACTAGTATTCTCATTATCGTTTTTAGAATAATATATTAATTAAATGGATTCTCATTCATATAACAATGAAACAACAATTAAAAAATTAGGCTTCATAACGGTTAGACCTCCTGCTCATTAAATGAATGGTACATCTAAAATAATTATATATTAGACAGATCAATAGTTTCTAATGTTCCAGATTTAGCTGTTCCTGACAATTAGATTACAACATCAAAATATTCTTCTATAATTACATTCATACCATTAAATTTGATAGAGTAATTTTCAAAACTAGCAAATGTTTACTTTTTAATTATTGCAATTATGTAGATGATTTCAACAATTAGCATAACTAATGGTTAACCTGTAATAATGGGTCCATTATCAATAGTTGTTTGTATTTCAATGATTAAAGATTTTGTTGAAGATTACTAAAGAAGAAGATCGGATGAAGCTGAAAATACTCGTAAAACATATTTAATTCGAACTAATGAACCTCCAAGAGAAGCTTAATGGAGAGAGTTAAGGATTGGTGATTTAATTAAGGTTTAAAAGGATGAATAAATACCAGCTGATATCTTATTAATGTAGACATCAGATAAGAAAGGGAATGCATTTATTGAAACTAAAAATTTAGATGGAGAAACCAATTTGAAATGTAAAAATATTCAAAAAAATCTAAAATAACTTTAAGAGCAAAGTGAAGATTCATTATTGGCTTTGAGAATGACAATTAAATATGAACGACCAAATCCATATTTATATTAATTTACTGGATCCGCTGAAATTAATAATTAGTAAATTCCTTTGAGTGAAAAAAATTTCATTTTAAGAGGTTGTGCATTAAGAAATGTAAACTTTATTTATGGTGTGGTTTGTTATAATGGACATGATTCAAAGATTATGCTAAATTCAGTAAAGGCAATACCAAAGCGAAGTCATTTAGAAAGAACAATGAATTTGTTCATAATCGTGATATTTTTATTATAAGTAATAAATGTTTTATAAGTTTTTAGATGATTATGTGTTGTTTTGGTGGATTTTTAAATTCTTAATGGCAATAGATTCATAATTCTGAATTATCATATTTAGATATATAAAATACAGAACCAGAGCATAATTTTGTGAAAAATTTATTTGTAAAAACTCAAAATAAAATTTTAGATAAAATGGGGTAATTGGATTTTGATTTTCACAAATTTTGTTCCAATATCATTGCTAGTGTCTTTAGAGATGGTGAAATATTTTTAAGGAATGTTGATTACATTTGATAAAGGAACATATTCAGCTGAATATGATATTAAGACAACAGTATAATCTTCAAATTTGAATGAAGAACTTGGTCAGGTGGATTATATATTTTCAGACAAGACAGGAACTTTAACAAAGAATTAGATGGATTTCAAATGTTTGACAGTGAATAAGAAATCATATGGAAAAGAGGTAACATTAAGTAATGAAGAAGTATCTAAATTGGCATAAGTAACGAATGTTGATTTCAGAGATAAAGCATTTTTTAATGATTTGAATTAGACTCCAGGAAAGGGACCATTACACGAATTTTTATTATGTTTATCTTTATGTCACACAATAGTAACAGAGAATAAAAATGGTTAATTACTATATTAAGCATCATCTCCTGATGAATTAGCATTGGTAAATTTTGCTAGATTTTGTGGATACACTTTTGAAGGAGTAGACGCTTCGAATAGTATGGTTGTGAATATAAAAGGTGATAATAAAATATATTAATTGTTGCATGTATTGGAATTCAACAGTACTAGAAAGAGGGTTTCAGTTATTGTCTAAGACCAACAAAATTAAATAATATTATATACAAAAGGTGCTGATTCTGTAATTGAACCTTTAATGAAACCAGTTGTACCTTAACTTAAAGAGAAGACATGGAATGATTTATAAGAATTTGCATCCATTGGTTTAAGAACTCTTTTATTAACAAGAAGAATTTTACCTTTATAAACTTATAAAGAATGGGAGAAAACTTATTTATAGGCATGTTCAGCTATATAAAACCGAGATAATTTGATGATGGAAGCTTAAGCTAAAATAGAATAAGAACTAGAACTTATAGGAGGAACAGCAATTGAAGATAAATTATAAGAGGATGTTGGCCCTACTATTTAAAATTTAAAAGATGCAGGTATTAAAGTATGGGTACTAACAGGAGACAAAATAGAAACAGCAATAAATATCGGTTATTCTTGTTAATTATTAAATGATACATTATAATAAATAATAGTTGATGCAAATGATGAGTAAAGTGTTAACAAAGAATTAGAAAAGGCTTTTTAGAAAAGTTAAAATAATAATAAGAATGCTTTAGTGATTTCTGGTAATGCTTTAATAATAGCAATGAAACCAGAATATTCAAGAAAGGTAATGGAAATAGCTGAGAGATGTGAAGCTGTTGTAGCTTGTAGAGTTTCACCAAAATAAAAATAAGAAATAGTTTAATTAGTTAGAAGCAATAAACCTAACGTAACAACTTTAGCTATAGGAGATGGTGCAAATGATGTTAATATGATTACAGCTGCCCATATTGGAATTGGAATCAAAGGAGTAGAAGGATAATAAGCAGCTAGAGCTTCTGATTATGCTGTTGGGGAATTCAGAATACTTAGAAGATTAACACTTTATCATGGTAGAGAGAGCTATAGAAAAAATTCAACTCTTGTTAATTACAATTTCTATAAAAATATGCTTCTAGTTTTACCTTAATATTGGTGGGCTTTGAATAATGGATTTTCTGCTGTTATGTTTTATGACTAGTTACTTTATTAAAGCTACAATTTATTTTTCACTAGTCTTCCTATTGTTTTGTATGCCATTTTTGATGAAGAATTCTCAGGAGATATTCTAAGTTCAAGTAAACATATCTCTCCATACTAGATCCTAATCTTTATGATATTGGTATAAAACACAAACTTTTCAATGTTAAAATCTTTTTATATTGGGTTATTAATGGCACAATATAAGCTGGCATTTTGTCATACTTAACCTTTCAGACTTATGAAACCTCCTCTATTTATAATGGAATGATGGCTGGCTTATGGACTACAGGTGCCATTGTTTTAGGCTATTCAGTATTAAATAGTAACATTAAAGTAACCAATACTATTTCCACATTAGATTATCTTATTTAGTAATACTTATTCTATAGGAGTAATCTTTGCACTTTTAGGATCTGTACTACTTTATCTCTTTTTATTTTTCATCGTTTCAGAGAAAATGCCTAAATCTGATATGTCAAATAGCCAAAGTGCCACCTTAATTCATCTCAGATTTTACTTCGCTACTCTTCTTGTTGTTGGAGCTACTTCCATTTTTGATTTTGCTCTTACTAAATTTGCTTAGTGGTCTTAATATGATTAAGTCACAACCTAACATGATAAAGTTTATATGCTCATTTAAAAATAGCACATTGAATTACAAGATGAATAATTCTTACATTAACCATCACCTAATACACAATTTTAATTGAATAATTCCTAAGTTCCCAAAAGTCCCATTAAGCGAGGATATACTGGTTTTGCTTTTTCATAAGAGGAACATTGATATTCAAATAATTGTTATTATTTATAAAATTATATTCTTATTTTATATTAATTTATATTTCATTCTAAATTAGAAGCATTTTAACCTGGGGTCAGAGGGCCACTCCTATATAAATATTTTAAATTATTACTGATGTATCATTTTTATTTTTTAATTCACGCTCTTTCTTTGAGGCTGTTAAGTTATGTTATATTCTTCAGGTTATTAATTAGAAGGATGTTCTTAAAAATTATGAATGTATTATTAATCCTGAGGTTAACTTTCAAGTTATATTATTTTTATTTTTGTATTCTGTAGCGGTTATGGCTGTTGTTATTTATAATGTATTTTTGGCGATTGTTATTGGATAGGCGATTAATCTTAATAAGAAGCTTAAAACTGTAAATTTGATGACGAGGATGATGATTAATTTAATTATTATTGGATTGGAGATTACTCTTAATATTGTGGGTATTATTAATATTGTTGGGGTTATTAATGTTAAATTTATTATTATTAAAGTTAATTTGATTATGTTGAAAAAAAATTTTGTTGATTTAAATTATTTTAAATTGTTATTTTAGGTTTAAACTATTAATTTTATTATTGAGCTAATGGTGTTTAATTAAAATTTGTTTGATTAGTATTATAAAAATTTCCTTCATTTATATTGTTAAAGTTTCCTTGATTTATATTATTAAAATTTCCTTGATTTATATTATTATAATTTCCTTAATTCATATTATTATAATTTCCTTGATTCATATTATTATAATTTCCTTAATTCATATTATTATAATTTCCTTAATTCATACTATTATAATTTCCTTGATTCATATAATTATAATTTGTTTGATTAGGTCCTTAAAGTTAATATTATAAATTATTGTTAGCATCATAGTTATTTTATTGTTGATTTAATATAGGCAAATTTTATTGATTAGATTAATCATTACCACTAGATTTAGTAGACGAACTAAGTCTTATTCTGGTTTTTAAATATAATGGATTAATTTTTGAATAAATTTCTTCAATTTCAGGTCTTTCATCAGGATTTCTTTTAAGACACTAAGCTAAGACATCTAAAAAAACTTTGTCATATTTTGTATGTGAAAGTGCCTTTTCAATAGCTTATCTACTATAAAAACTTTCATGTTCTTCATTTGTAAAATATCTCGATCCTTAAATTTCATTTCCTATATATTTGCCCTTATTGGCTATTGTTAAAATAATAAGACCAAATTAATAGTTATCATATTTAAATGATTAAGTTTTTTCTGGAGGGTCATACTTTGCTGTATTTTCTACATTTTATGTTGTCATAATCTATTCCGTTTGGCCATCCAAAGATTTAGAACGATCAAAATCAGCAATATATATGAAACTATAATTAAGTTCATCATGGTCTAAAAATAAATTCTCAGGTTTGAGGTCCCTATGAAGAATGTTTGATTTCTTTAACGATTTTAGAGCTTGATATAAATTCATAAATACCTAGTGCAAATCTGTTTGTTATGAAGAGTACATCTTTTATAGTTTATTATTCAGTTCTGTCTTTTTTTACCTACCATTTTCTCAAAAAATCTGCTAAAGTTCCAACAAATCGCTTTTACAGGAGAAAAGAGTATTCAAAAATTCTAATATAAGCAAAACATGCCACAATGAATTCTGTGTCATAACATTTTTCCATTACTTCTATTTCTCTCTAAATATTTTATAAAATTTAATCTTTATATTCTTCTTATTAAAATCTTGAGGATTTATAAACTATTTTATCATAAAGATTTGAATAAACTTAGTTTAAACATTCAGGTGTTGAAAAACCCTTTACGACTGAATTTCCTTATTCATATATTGAAGCAAGTTAATGTTATTTATTAACATTAAGTAAATATAACAAAACATTTTCATATGGTGGATTTAGATAATTTATTTTATGAAAATTTCCGTTCTTTTCTAATAAAAAAGTAATTATTGAATTGAAGCTATTTTATTAAAAATAAGTGTTGATATTTGGTATTAAGTTCTAAAAATGATTAAGGGTAAACTTTTTGAAAATTTAAAAGGGAGATTACGAAGTTTAAGGATTTATAAAATCATATTCTATCAATGAAATATATAATATTCCCTATAAATAATATAATTGTCTAATAGAATTTAAAGGCCAAAAGCTTTCTCTCTTTTCAAATTCAGCATAAGCTATATATTAATGAATAAAATTACTTAGGGCTAATTATAACAAAATTCTAAAAACATCATTAATTAATTATTGATCTGTTAGCTTATGTTCTGATATATCTGGAAAAATTAAAATTTTCTCAAATGATGTCTCATAATAATTCCTTGGTTACAGTACATTTAAGATTTTTAGCTTTCTCAATTTTGTGAAATCTTCATAGGAAATATTAATTTTTTAAATGTGTAAGGATAAGAAACCTGTTTAATTAGTGCCCCTTGAGTCTTTTTCTTTCACCTTATTTATTATTATTCCTTATTTAGAGGAATCCTTTATCTCAATTATTGTATAATCATTTTCCATAATTGTAATAATAATATTTTTATAAGATGAAAAAAAATTAAGTAGCCTAGATATTTAATTTCTATAAGTGATTTCATGATATTTAAGAATTAGTTTATACATTATATGCTTTATCTCGAATTTTCTAATCTCTTTACTAATGATTTCATAATTTAAAAAATTATCTATACTTTAAAAAAATCTCTTCATTGTTTCTTCTAATAAATATATTCTAATACAAAAATGTTAAATACGACATCACTTTTATTAAATATTAAGATTTATTAAGCACTCTTATTAGAAAAATATATTAACTAACATAATTAAAGCATCAGATAGAATCTCATTTATTTATATTCTTAAAATTTTCTAAATGGAGCAAAATAATTACTTTAAATGACAAATGAAATCAATATTCTTTATAAAGACATAAATACATTATTAATAAAATTTTTATATTCAATTTATTATTTCTAAAGTTCTATTATCAATTTTTCTCCACAATTCTACTATAATCCTTATAGAAAAATTAAATTTTGAATACAAAATATTAAGTATTAATATTAATTATCTAAATGGCATAATCTTTTGAATAAAAATACATAGCAGGTCAGCTAATATAAGATTAAAATACTAAAAAAATATAAAGAGTCAAATAGAAGGGTAATTAAAAGTAAAATGAATACATATCACTACATATTAAAAAGGGAATAAATTTAAGTGAAGAGGAATTAAATAATCTTATATCCTGTAGGTTTTTGAATCTTTTGCCAATTTTTGATAAGTTTGAACATAATGGGGAAAGAATTATTGTATATAAAGACTATCTCAACTTCATATTAGAAGAAAATTCATTATAGGATTAGATAACTGCTAAAAGGATACTATTGTAGTTATTTTTAAGTAAAATTATAAATATTCTAAGCTTTTGCTGAATTAGAGGAAAGAAAATATTATTGGCCTTTAAATTCAATTTAATAATTATATTACTATAAAGAAATGATGTTTCTTTCTTTAATAGAGTATGACTTTTCCAAATAAAATTAAAGAGAAACTAATTTAGAAATTCTCAAAAGGTTTTATACAAAATATTTTTCTTAAATTATAAAAATACCAGATGATCTACTCTAAGAAAATTCTTTTGAGCAAATTATTAATTTTCTATTAAAAATTAATGGAGATCTTGGGAAATAAGATTATTTGAGAGGTCCTTATGAGAATTTATTGTAAAATCTATTCAAAGTTAAAATTTTTAACAAGATTTACGATACTAATCAATCTATTGTTAAATATTTTCAAAGGCCTGAAAATTTTATATGTGCAGATGAATAATAGGATTAATAAATAGTTTACAAAACTTTAAGAAAATAAAATTATGAAGGCATAGTTGAATTATAAACAAATAGGCAAATTGAATTTTTAGAATTGTTTTATAATTGCTCTCATATGGCTGTAGGATATGCTTATTTTAGAGTACTAAAATAACCATTTTTTTTCATGAGAAAATATTATGGAACTCTATAAGATAAATTTTCTTAATAAGAAATTTAATAAATAAACCAAAAGACTGCCCTTTAGATAAGTTCAAGAATTGCATATGGTATTAATGAATATAAAATTAGCTTTAATGGAACTTTAGAAAAATATTATTATACATAGAGATTTAAAACCAGACAATTTATACCTAGATAAAGAAGAATTAATTTATTCAGCAATTTATGTAGCTGATTTTGATCGATCTAAAGTTCTTATGAATCAAAATGATGATTAAATGACAATAGAACATTAAAGTAATACTTGTAGGTATGATCCTCCTGAAACTGATGGATCTTTAAAATACGATATTTTTTAATATGGATTGATTATTTTGTAACTAGCAAATAAAGGTTAGTATGTTGGGAATGAAAATGCTGGTTGTAGATATCTTAATGAAGAAGAGTTACATAAATATTATAGTGAATAATCAATAGCAAATTAGCTAAATCATACATAATATCCTTAAAAATTTATTGAACTTATTGCTAGATGTTTAAAAATGAAACCAAAAGATAGACCATCAATTTAAGAAGTGTATGAAATACTAAAAGATTTATGTCAAAGACTTACAATAAAAAAAAAAAATTGAATGATATTAGTTTTAATTTTGATATTTTATTAATGATATCTCAATCTCAATTGATTCTAGAATCTAAAACTGTATTTTCTCTTTCATCAATAACTTATCTTTGTTGATTTCTCTATGATTAAACTGGATCTCCCAACTTAAATTTCCAGATGGCATAAGCCATAAGCCCTAAAAAGCATAAGGCTGCTAAACATATAAGAATAATATAATAATAGGGTAATTGCTCAGCATCCCCATTTAGATCTATTTTTTCACTAAGTTTAACACAATGTCCTTTTAACAAATTGTAATCTGTTTCACAAACCAAACATTTATCATAAGATTAACATTGATTGCAATTTTCAGAGCAAGTTAGTACACATTCCATATTTTCAGAGAGAGTGTAACCATCTTCACATTAAATTTAGACACAAGTATGATTAAGTGAGACTTCATATCCTAGCATGCATTCATCACATTAATTGGGGATAGAACATGAAAGACAATTGATTCCACAATCTATTTAGCAGAAATTGTTTTCAACATAATATCCTGATACGCAATTTTCACAAATAGTATTACTCAAACAAGATAAACAATTCAATGGACAAATAATAGGTTATTCAACTTCTTAGTTGATTGGATTTTAAATGATTAAATCTGATTTATTAAATTGTTAAAGATAGAAATTATCTTAATGATTATTATTAGTAGCTGTCCAAGTAATATAAAATTCTTCATCATTTAATATTTAAATACTAGGATTTTTTGGATAAAGTCCTTATCTTTTAACCTATGTTTAATTAGAAATCTATGTTCCATCTCCGTCAAAAATTTAAAACAAAATATCTTTAGATTTGAGTGATTTATCAACAGTTCTCCAAGCAATGATAAAGCCATGCCCAAATGCTGTAATATATGGATGTTCTTCTCCATATTATGGACTAGCAAAGATTCTAGCTTCAGACAATATTTTATCTAAATTCATAATCTAATAAGATAGAATATATTGTGGAGGTGAAACATTTGAACTAACACCTTCAAATATAAAAACAATAAATTTATTCTTCAGATTAGTAGATTTGAATGCTTTACCTTCATCTACTTTTTGAGGTTCTGTTATGATATCACCCTGAGTTGAAATTTGAGCTAAGAAGGTAGCCCCTTCACTTGAAAATGTAATAGAAATAACACCATCTTCATCACTAGATATCATAGGTGGTTTAGTTATATCAGCTTTATCTAAC
The DNA here is from genome assembly GCA_905182985.1 of Paramecium sonneborni. Taxonomy (NCBI): domain Eukaryota; phylum Ciliophora; class Oligohymenophorea; order Peniculida; family Parameciidae; genus Paramecium; species Paramecium sonneborni. Next base: position 383,948 of record CAJJDN010000019.1, on the reverse strand, counting down.
ATTTGTATTTATCCAATAGGTTACATAGTCTAGTTAAATGATTATAAAAACATAGTAGCAGTCTTATTTATAGATTATTCAACTTAATTGAAGAAACCAATAACAAAATTATTATTTGTGGTCTTTTTAATAATACATGGAGCTGCAATACTATTTAAATCTTATTTTGGTATCTAAGCAATTTATACTTCTTTGCCCATAGCTTAACCATTGGTATCAAATTTTTTTAGTTTAACTTTCATATCTCCAACAATCTAATCCACCCATAAAATAACAAAGTCTTAATCAAATGTTGCTATGTCTGAAAAGAGAGTTTTAAACTTATTTGAATTTACAGATTATAATAATCTTCTCATTCCTAATTCATCCATATTTACTTTTGTTTTTGATCCTACTTTTTAACCATTCTTTCTGAAAATTTAGAAATATATACCTGCATCTGGACCTTCTTCAGACCATAATTCAATATAATCTCCATTAGGGAATGTTGCAATTAATGGATTATATATAGTTTTCTCTATAATCACTTCTTCAAATAAAACACATTCAGTTTTGTTGTCACTCCAATAGTAAGAATCTTAGCATTAGCTACAAACTGGTGGAGATGTACATACTGTACAATTTGGTCCACATGTTCCAATACAATCAGTCATATGTTATGAACTTACATAGAAATTTTTAGAACATTTTAAACACTCTCCAAATTCATTACACAATAAACAATTTTCTTTACATATATTCTTCTCACATTAGTTTTTATCTGACAATTTATAACCTTCCTTACATACTGAACATATTGTTGGAGAACTGCATTTCAAACATGTTTGTGGACATTATGCTTCACATTTAAAAGTCGTAGGATTCAATGCATAATCTGTTATACAACTTTAACATGTATATTCATTTTAACATGAAC
>CAJJDN010000019.1:353980-378368 GCA_905182985.1 Paramecium sonneborni | reverse complement strand
CTTAATTATTCTTCACCCTCTAAATTATAAAATGTTGTAGCTAACTATCCAGCTTATTTATAAACTATAACAAAATTGATTCCATTTGAATTTATTACAACTTCATTATTTGAATCAAAGTTTATAATTTAATTTGATTTTTTTAATACTCCATTTGTATCAAATAATGATACAAATATAGATCTTTAAGCATTTGTGTTAAGAATCCATGCAATCACAAATTGGTTATTGTTTAATCCTTGAACTACAAATGGCCTATCATAATATTATAAATATTAGATGGACAAATTATCAACAAATGTAGGTGTTCCAATTCTATTCAGTTCTGAATCAAATATCTAGAAATAGAGTTCAGATTCATTATTAATATCTCCATCAGCCCAAATTATAATTACATTATTATTAGGTAAAATGGTAACATCAGGCATGAACTATGAATTCTTTGTGTTTATATTGACTTGTATAATCTAATTAACTGCAATTCCTTCTGGACTCATCAATTATGCATAAACTCCAAAACCGCTTCCATCTTATAATTCACTTTACCATACAATAACAGAGCCACCATCTGAAAATGAAGCAACTCTAGGTAAGTTCTCAGCATAGTTAAATGTATTATCTAATTATTTTTCAATTGGTTGACCAATCAAAGTTTAACAATTAGAGGAATCATCACTATAATATTATGTCTAACAAACATCACATGTAAATGGTTATTAACAACTTATGCAATTACTTGAACAAATTGGCATACATTTCTAATTCAATAATTCATAATTCTCTATGCAAGATTAACATCTAATTATAGCTGTACATGATAAACAAACAGGTAAACAAGAAAAATCTTAGAATTTTAATCGCTAACCTGATAAACCAACCCTTACAATCATTGATTTACCTTAATTATCATGATTCAATCCCTATTCTAACCAACTGAATAATAAATCGTCATTTTATTATTTTATATAAGTAAATGATCCTTAAAATAGAGATGTGGGTGATATCAATTCTTAAAATACGATAAATTTCATTTAGTAATCATATATTACTAATTTATATCTTCTTGACTAAAAAAGTTATTAGACAAAAATGTAACTTATTTATGAATAGGTTATTCTAACAATTTATGCATTTTAATAAGATATATCGAATGAAGGAAGATCTTCATTTATTAAAACATCCATTAATGGGGACATTTTTACAAAACGATTAAACCCTGCAAAAATAAAGAGTTCCCCTTAGAATTTTTTGATTAAACCTTGATTCTAATAAATTGGAAATATATCTCCTAAATTTCTTTCATTTTATTTTTGGCCACCGAAATCATAATTTTAAATCCATTATTATCCAGTATTGTAATCATAGAGGATTACATAAATATAATCATCGATTAGAATATCATTGATATTCCATTGATAACATTCTAAATTTTAGTCTAAGAATAGGCTTTACAATTTTCTATCTTAAGTGTAAAAAATTATTGATGGTATTAATTAATTACCTTGTAGATCTAAAAGAATTAATTCAGGAACATTACAAACCCTTATCGAAGGATTTGGAGAAAACTGATTGACAACTATCTTTCTATCACCATTTACAAATAGTATTAATCCACCATAATAAGTATAGAGTTTAATATTTTATAATTGTAAGTAAATAAACTCTGATGTTAATAGATCATCTAATTTAATTATATTTGGGATCATTTCAAAGTTATCTTTAAAGTAAACTATAATTCTTTAATCATAATTTGCTAACAAAACCACAAGTCGATTAGATTATTTATGATATGCAGCAGTAAAAGCATCATAATTAGAATAATCTAAACTCATAATTGGTTAAGGATCAAATATTAGACTGCCATCATTAGTAAGACTTTATGCAAATAATTATTTTGTGTCATAATTAAGCCACAAATGGATAATTTATCCTTAATCATTTTCTAAAATGAGAGGAGTAGATTAAGCTTATTGAACATTATCTTAAAGAACAAATTCTTAATTTAATGAATAATCAATAGCTTTGCATTCAATGTTCATTTCATCTAAATAATAGCCTTTATTACAACTAACACAACGATCTGACCAATAAGTGCAAGAATAGCAATCAGGTATTAAACATATAGGTTAACATTAATTATAACTATCTAAGAAGTATCCATCAAAACATTCATTGCATGAATATTATTATGTGCATTTTCTACAAAATTATGAACATAAAATAGAATTAAATGGTTAAATAATTCCATTTCTATTTAACTTTTGAGCATAAATCTATGATCCTTCATTCCAAGTAACAATTATTGATCCATCTAAAAATGTTGAAATTGTAGGATTCATTGGTTATTAGCTTTTGAAACTGATTGGTATAAATCCAGATTATTAATAACCATTTAAATCGAAATACACCACTCTGAGATCAATATTTCTGAAATTTTTTTCACTAATACCTGAAAATGTAATTGCAAAACCATTTGGTATGGCTGCTACATCTGGTTTTAATTCTGTAATATAATCTATTCCAAAATAATTATATTTTACATTGATCAAGTAAGGATTAAATATAGCATAAGCAAATGCATTTTATTAATATGATTTAATTTCCTATTGATTAGATAGTTGTGAATAAGATTATATTTTATCAACCCATAAAACAACAATATTTCCATTTTCTAATTTAGCAGCCGAAGGTTATATTGGTCTTACTGAATCGAAAATATAATTAGTATAACGACATAAGTTATATTAAAATCCTGTCAATACTATTCTTTAATTTTCTTAGTATACTACAAATATAAAATCTGTAGTTGAAACTATTGAAGGTTCTTTTCTTAACCAAAATTCTAAGTAATATGGGTAATTGAAATGATTATCAGCTTACAATTACTAGTACCATCCCCAATAATCCTAATAAAAATATCCAACATATTCCATCTATGATCCAATATTATTTATATCATATTTCTTTATATATATTTCATAATATCCAAATAGTACAAATGCTAATTCATCATTCACAAGATATTCTACTGTAACAAATTATATTCCTCTCCATTCTACAGATTCATCATAAACAATGAATTCAGATCCAACTTTTTACAAAGTCTTATCATATTTTTATGCTTTAATTTATATTAAATTAGTTCGATCTACCCACACTAACAATATTTCATCTTAGCTTGAAATTGAAAAATCAAAATATCCTATATTAATATTTTAAGCTAAAATAACAATCTCACTATTATTCTCTCCATTCTATAAATGAGTTTATCCATACAAAACCATTTAGTCTTTCAATTATTGTAATGTAACAACTAAGACTGTTCCATCACTCAAAGCTTTTACTCTTGGCAAAATAAATTCTCTTTCTATTGATGTTCCGATTTGCTTTTCATTAATTGTATTTGGATCATTCTAAACACATTATGAATTATCTTGAATTCGATGTCCATCTTCACATTAATAACAATATTATTATTTAGTTCCAGAATTTTGACAAAATAAACAATGATCAAATTAGCAGATTACTTAACATTGATATTAATCATCTAAATAATAATTAGACTCACAACTTAAGCACTATTGGTAAGTATTTTATGAATTAATGCAGCTTAGACAATTCTCAGGACATATCTATCCCCAAGTTTATAATTTATTACACTTATAATCTTGTCTCTCAAATAATATATGTAAATTGTTATTTGGCATATCTAATTTTATTACAGACATAACTAAAATATTATTATTAAGATATTTTTTAATTATTCCATATCTTAGTTGATTTTCCCATCTACTATTCTAATAAAATTTAACTTCCTTAAGTGATGACAATTATTCCATATTAAAATTGAGTGGAAGTAATTTCATTATTCTCGAATGATAATTTTTAGAACTAACAGTTGTGAAATATTTTAGAACAAATGTACGATCTAATTGTAAGATTTATATTTAATTATAATCCCAGCATGTTAGGCAGCATCCTGGACACCAGCCATCCCAATGAGGGAATATTTGATTTTAAGCAAAGGTTTAAATTTTAATCAATGTAAATTCTTTATCAAAATCAAATCTTAACATTCCTCCTGGTAACATTTTAAATAAGATAAACTCATCTTTTTAAATTTAATAAATTTAGGCTTAAGAATCCTACCACCACCAATGATAAACACTAATTTCATACTAAATTTAACCTAAGTTAATTTATTAACGTGTTGTAGAATAATCAATTTTATCAACTAGATTAACTTAAACAATAGTATTTCTATAATCCCACCAATAAATATTTTAATAATTATTTGTGACCACTAAATGAGTTTCGGTTTCAAGTATTGAAATTAAATTATTATTATTCCACCATTCCCAATAATAATCTTACTAATATTTATCATTTAAAGGAATATCTGGACTTACTTAATAGAATTTATTATTATATATCCTTAAATAGAGTTTTGGGTTAGTAAATTAATAGCCATTATTATCATTCATATAAGTTATTGCAAACCCTCCATCTGATAAAGATTTTATAGCCAATAAGTTATAATTATAAGATTATTAATACCACCAATAATAATAATTCCATAAGGCAAATGTGTAAATCGGATGACCTCGTATTTCTCTTCCATTTTAATCGTAAACATGCAACCAAATTTCATTATTAGAATTTGTATAGAAAGATCGATGAATAATAGCAAAGTTACCATTAGACAATGCAGCAATTCTCATAAGTTATTCATTTCCAGCTCCCCAAATATATTATTCATTGATAATTACTTATCCTTAATTATTAATAAGTTTAAAATAAATCTCTTTCCTGTCTTTATAATAAGTAACAACTATATTTCCATTGGGAAGAGTTACAAAGTCTTAAATTTCATAATTTTGATCAGTTCCTATTTGATAAAGCATTTATTTATCTTAAATAACTATTTTTTCGCATTAACCTTTGTAATTTATATTATATCCTTGTTAACATCGATAACAGGAACTAGGTTGGAACCAATCAAAATAGCATTCTTGACAATTTTAAGGACATTAAGATATACAAATAGATTTTGTTGAATCAAAATAAAATCCATCATTACAGGATTCACATAAATTTTATTTACTGCATTTATTACAATTAGTTTAGCATATTACATTTGATATTTTTAATATATTTCCACTTGTATCTAGCCTTTTAGCATATAAGCCTAAATCAGATGAATCTCTTTAACTTTTTTAATAATAATCATCCCTACCATAGACCCATTAAGACCAAGTTACAATAAATTAATGATTTCCATAATATGTTATTTTAATATTATTAATTTATCCATTGTAATCATTAAGTTATTTAGTTAAACTTTTTGATGATACTAAATAATTATCAAAGAATTCGACTTGAATACTTTGAGTTTCATAAAAAGGAGTTTATTTTTTATAATTGAATGCTAAAATAATACCTTCTTAGACTTAACAAAGTGAAATTTATTCAATCATAGATTCAACATTAATAACTACTTGCTCACCTATTTGTTCAATTTATTAACTAAATATCTAAATTTAAGCAGATTGATAATTAGACCAAGCAATTACTAATTAGTTTAATTCATTTTTTGTGATGCTGTAATAATCACTATAAATTTCAAATTTTTTTCCATTTATAATATCACCTTCACTACTTATAGTAACGATTTACAAATTATTTCCACTATTTTTCCAAAGAATATAAAGTGTACTGTCTATTTAAGTCATTTAAATTAATTGGGAAGAGCAGCACCATGTTTCACCAATTACAATTGATTTAAACTCTATTAAATCCTTATCATATAATTTTACTCTAATTTAGATATAACCTGTAATAGATCTCATTCCTAAAACAATAGCAAGGTTATTATTTGATAATTGTAAAAATTGATAACTAGCATAATCATAAATTGAATTTAGATTATTAACTAATATATCACTTGTGGTTGAATCATATACAACTATTTCATTTCCAATTCTTTCAAAATTAAGTGAAAATTTTTGCATTAAAATTCTCATGATATTAGATGGGTTACTATCTTTCCAAATCACAATAAATTCATTATTTTAAAGAGCTGCTACATTTGGATTTTCTTAAACACCAATAGAATTTTTTGTGATCAATGTTTCTGCCCCTATTTTTGAAAATGAAGTGTCAAATAATTACATATAAATGGAAATACCATTCTCCCAAAATCGGCTATTCCATACAACAACAGAATTCCCATTTGATAGAGTTGCTATATTTTGATTATATTAATCTCCAAACTAATTGGTATTAATCAATTATTAAGTTAATTCAGGATCTAAAGGAACACACTCATTAAATTGATTCAAATTAAATCCTACACTGCAAATTACTTTGCCATATTCTTCACAGTAATCTGCATGATTTGGACAACTTTTAATACATCTTTGATTATAATTCCAATACCCATCCTAACATTTTAAGCAAGAATGACTATTATTACATTCTTAACAATATTAAATACAAACAACTTGATTTAATTGCATTTGATTACCATACCCATCAATTCTCATTATGAATATAGTTGATTGTATTTCAGAGCTTAAACCAACATCAACTAAAATATAATCTTAATGTTATATTTGCTCAATTTGAAAATATTTATGTTCATAACTATAAGATTTAATCTATTATAAGTATTAACTACCATAGTAATCATAAAACTTATGAACTACGATTCTTTTTCTGGTTTAAGTTAGAAATTCAGATGACTTAGCAAAGACTGAAAATGATGAGCATTCAGTGTTACCCATTAAAATTGGATTTTCTAATTATTCCATATAATATCTTTAAATGTGCATATTACCAGCTACTTCATTCAAATAACTATCTATAAAACCTATCTTAATTTGTTTGATGTATTATTAATTCTCTAGAATTGATTCACTCCATGCTAAAACAATACTTCCACATTAATTAACAACATGAGTTGGAGTATAGAGAGTATTTCCACTTTCATAAATAATTTTATTTGATTCTCCTACATCTTTTTCAACTCTCAAACCTTTTAATTACTTTCCATCACATACATATAATATTATATATATCTAAGGATTGTAAATTATTATGTCTAAATTATCCACTTTACTTGTAGTTTCAATAATTTATGGATTCAATAATACGAGATTATCAATTTCATAAATAGCGAAATACCCATAAGTTTATGAGTCTCTATATGAAATATATGCAATAATTAATCTATTATCTTATCTTTTTAAAACAACAGGTTTTTAATCATAGGCATTTGGTAATGCTAAATTATCAATAGTTACTTCAGTAATTTATTCTATCAATTCTTTATTATAAATTTGAAGAACTAATCTACATTAGATATTACAATCTCCCTCAAACCAAACTATTGAAAATTTATCATCAGCTAAAGTAACAGCTTAAGCATATTATCTATCATTTTACCAAACTATTGGCCTAACTTCTCCTTATTTTTATCTATTATTATCATAAAACTAAAAATATAATGTTTAGATAGAATTCAATTTATCATTCCAGACAACTACAAAACTACTATCTGAAAAACTGTTTATTGAAGTTCTAGTCAATTAATAATCTTCTATTGTTGTTATTCGCTATTCTTCTACCATTGTTTAATCAAATTAACAATAATTATCTTTTAAATAATAACCAGGTTAACAGATATCACAAACATTTCTAACAGTACATTGTTAACAATCTGAATTACACTATAATCTACATTTAATTCCATCAAAATAATAACTATTAGAGCATCTTGAACAAGAAGTTGTTGTCATACAGGTTTCACAATTTTACATACATGTCACTGAAGTGAGTGGTATCAGTTACAAATGTTTATTAAATTTGACTGCGAATATTGTGTATTCTGAAGCCTCTTATTCTTACCATGTAATTATTGTATCTCCATTTTCTAAACATCCTATTTAAGGATTGCTTGGATAGTTACTAAAAACAGGCAATTAAACTTATGTTGATGATATTGTTCCATTTATTGAAAATGATTAAATAAACATTTTTCTTTAATCCATTTCTTATCCTATCCATAATACTACAATTTAATCTTAATATAAAGCAGCCTTTATACTATCAATTATCATTCCAGTTGATATATATTAACTTTAAATTTAAGAATTGTACTAAAAATATTTTATTTCAAAATCTCTCTCATATTTTATAAATTAAATTTTAGTTTGAGACGTTAAGATTTTATAGAAACTTTCCCTATCAATTACTTCATTTAAATAGTCGTCAAGATTATAATTTACTTAAGCAAAATTAGTTGTTGCTTAATTAAAACCTAATGGATCCATTTAAAAGCTTTAAAATTGATAATAAATAAAATTTGCATCAATTTATATTTCTAGGTTTTTAATTCTTTGGCTATTTGTATCATATTCTCTCATTGTCTCTTATCTTATTTCATTCCTGAAATAAATAAAAGAAAATCTTATTAATTAAATCCCAAAATGATCATAGGAAATTTACTTCTGAACTGCAAGAATAATGTGGCTTTAGCCATTTGTTGCTATATCATATTAAAATTAATCCATCTCATCGTAATTTATATAATCATTAATATAATAAACCCATCTCCAGTCAGTTATGAAATTGCCATTGGAATCAATAACATTAAAAGCTAAATCTCTATGTCTTATAACAGAAAAAATTAAATAGTCTCCAAAAGTTTTAACTTTTGGTAAAATTGTATTTTCATAAGGAAAGATTGAATCACTTCTTATTTATTCTCCATGAGAATTGAATACTTTAAAAAATGAATAGTATACATTTTCAATAGTGTCATGTTCCATCCAAGTTACTATTATATTTCCATTTTTAGCTATAGCAATTTATGAATTTGATTCAATTCTATTTAAGTGGTCTTATAATTTAACATAAGAATTTAACTATGCTTAATTGCATTCTCTATCATTATTTAATTAATATCCTTCATTACAAATCTCACATTCATTTACTTTCTCACAATAAGAACAATTATCTAAACAAACCAATTAACACTTATTTTGAGTATCTAAAACATAATTAGCCTTACATTAAGAACACTTTAAATTATCATCACATTATGAACAGTTTTCTTCACATATATTGATTAGTCCAACTAATTAATCTACTTCTACAGATATCTATTAAAGATATATTTAATTAGTAGATAAATTTCCACTATTTTTAAAAGCTATCATAGAGAAAAATAAATATTTTTAATCAAAACTTTCTATTTCAACAAATCCAGGTTGAATGGAATTCTAATTAAGTATTAATTTATTTTTAATGATTCCATTCTCTTAATGTAAATAGTTTAATGTTTTAAAATTACCATCTAAATTGTATTGTTCATAAATTAATACAAAATTATTTGAATTTAAAGCTTTTAATTAAGGGTTACCTTCTTTTTAATTAAATTAAGAAGAATATAAAACATCCTCTTGCCAATTAAAAATATACAACTTGCTATTTAGATCTTAAACAGCTATCATTAATTAGTTTGTTTTTGGAACAACTGAAATCGATGGATTTTATAAATATCTACAATTCCAATAATTCCAATAACTTTAATACTTTTCATTAATAATCCCTCCGAATTGATCTAATACATATAATTTTGCTTCACATTCTCTTGTTAATAATACATTAATGTTTCCAATTTCATCAACGACTGCATCAAAAATTTTCTTTCTTTAATAATAAAAAATGTTTCCAACATGAATTTCTCCATAAAAAAATGAATTTTTTAGGCTTCCATAATAATCATAAGTAAAAGATAGAACTCGTTGATAATAATAATTTTAAAAGCCGCCTTATATAAAAATAGTAAAAACTTAATTTGTATCTAATACTTTAAAAACAGTTGTTAGTTATGAGATATTATATAAACCTTCATTTTCGTAACCTTATAATTAAATTTGCTTGATTTATTGTAAGTCTGATAATTACAACTAAAAGTAGATAATTCCTAATTTTGTTGAGATTTATTTTAATAAAAATAAATGCAGAACATTTTCTTTATAGAATAAATCAAAATTCAAGACATCTTCACCATCTAATGTTTATTATAAGATTGTTTAGCCTATTGCATTCAAGACTTTTATTTATAAAAATTGCTACTCTTAGTTTTGTTCTTAATAGATTATAATAACTCTTCTATCAGGTAATAATGTGAATTTAGAATTTTCTTTAAATGTTGTTTCAGAGAGACTGACTCTTAATTCTCCATTTGATATACTATTACTATTATTCTCAATACATTAAAGCATACCCGTTAAAATAAATCCCTCTTGACAAAGTTCACATGCAATTTAATTTGAGCATTTTTAACAATTTTAAATGCATTATGGCTAACAAATATTATCAACCAAAGAAAAGTTTTATTAGCACTGCTTACATAAACCATTTTGACAAGTATCACAATTAGCACCACAATCATCAATATTCAATTATAAGTTTAATTCAGATAAGTATAAATTTTACTTATACTAAGGAAGCAGGGTTTCTGGCATTCCATCAATCCATTATACAAAAATAGAATTACTACCTGATCTTTAAATTGAATATTTATAAATATTCAAATCTTCATAATTAATTACTCTTTGTTAAATAAATTCTAAATTCTTGTTATTTAAATGAACTAAATTAAAAATAAAATTATAAGTATCCACGCCTACAATAACAAATGAATCTTCCAAAGCCTATAATTAAATCAATCCACTTCTAAAATAGCCATAATATTCCCAAGAAGGATAAGCAGTAGCAGGAGGTTTGTCAGGTGATCCATAATAATAATAGTTGTTCAAATTATTATTAATGATGGCTTAAAATCTATTATCGTATACATAAAGTGCTATCCAATCATAATAAGGTTAAACAACCACAAAATTATTATTTGAAAGTGCTGTAATTTTTGGTTAAAAGCTTTAAATATCATAATAATATTAATATAATTTAAATGTTCTTTAAATTTATCCATCTTAATTTAAAATAGTAACTTAATTACTATAAGTATCTTCTATCTTTTGTATTAAAACAATAACTAATAATTAATTTACAGCAATAGACACTTACTTAGAAAAGATCAAATTAACATCAGATGTTCTAGTATTATCTTAGTAGTCATAAATGGTTCCATGCCATATTTTTGTTTTATTAGGACCTTTGTACAGAATTAATAACTTAGTTTCATTAATATAATATATATAATGAAATTCTGATACAAAATCCCAATGAACTTCTAAATGAATATCATTTATTTCTTGTTTTTAAGTGATTGGATTTAAATCAAAATTTAAGATTTAAATATATAATTTGGTTGTCTCTATCTTTTTTTCGATCCAACTTAAAGCAAACCCAATATTGCTTATTAACGTTACCTTAGGCCTCATACATTCTGTATTTAAATCACCAAATTTTAGTTCATTTCCAATTTTTGTTTCATCTCTCTCATATTTTTATAAAATGATGGATTTCTTTTCATCTTCATCCACGAGGCTCTACACAAATAATAATTATTTATTTGGAAAGACAACTGTTTACATATTCTATTCCACCTGTGTAGAAAATTAATCAAATTGCCATTTCGTACTAGAAGGAGTGGACTCTGCTAAAATTCTTTGATTTCCTTCAACTAAGTGGCATCCCAATATTAAAACAAATGCATAATAATATAAGCTATAGTGCATAATTATTTATATTAAAAAAAAAGGATATGTGATTTCATTTTTATAGCAATACAACATACCCCCTTGCAATTTTAAAATAAATATTAAATATTATTTCAAATAACAATAATCCGTAATATCAAAAACTTGATTTCATCATAAAATATTCTATTAAAAGATTAGCTCTTTATGGAGGTTCATTAATTATAGATTAAGAAATATTGCTTANATAAGTATCCACGCCTACAATAACAAATGAATCTTCCAAAGCCTATAATTAAATCAATCCACTTCTAAAATAGCCATAATATTCCCAAGAAGGATAAGCAGTAGCAGGAGGTTTGTCAGGTGATCCATAATAATAATAGTTGTTCAAATTATTATTAATGATGGCTTAAAATCTATTATCGTATACATAAAGTGCTATCCAATCATAATAAGGTTAAACAACCACAAAATTATTATTTGAAAGTGCTGTAATTTTTGGTTAAAAGCTTTAAATATCATAATAATATTAATATAATTTAAATGTTCTTTAAATTTATCCATCTTAATTTAAAATAGTAACTTAATTACTATAAGTATCTTCTATCTTTTGTATTAAAACAATAACTAATAATTAATTTACAGCAATAGACACTTACTTAGAAAAGATCAAATTAACATCAGATGTTCTAGTATTATCTTAGTAGTCATAAATGGTTCCATGCCATATTTTTGTTTTATTAGGACCTTTGTACAGAATTAATAACTTAGTTTCATTAATATAATATATATAATGAAATTCTGATACAAAATCCCAATGAACTTCTAAATGAATATCATTTATTTCTTGTTTTTAAGTGATTGGATTTAAATCAAAATTTAAGATTTAAATATATAATTTGGTTGTCTCTATCTTTTTTTCGATCCAACTTAAAGCAAACCCAATATTGCTTATTAACGTTACCTTAGGCCTCATACATTCTGTATTTAAATCACCAAATTTTAGTTCATTTCCAATTTTTGTTTCATCTCTCTCATATTTTTATAAAATGATGGATTTCTTTTCATCTTCATCCACGAGGCTCTACACAAATAATAATTATTTATTTGGAAAGACAACTGTTTACATATTCTATTCCACCTGTGTAGAAAATTAATCAAATTGCCATTTCGTACTAGAAGGAGTGGACTCTGCTAAAATTCTTTGATTTCCTTCAACTAAGTGGCATCCCAATATTAAAACAAATGCATAATAATATAAGCTATAGTGCATAATTATTTATATTAAAAAAAAAGGATATGTGATTTCATTTTTATAGCAATACAACATACCCCCTTGCAATTTTAAAATAAATATTAAATATTATTTCAAATAACAATAATCCGTAATATCAAAAACTTGATTTCATCATAAAATATTCTATTAAAAGATTAGCTCTTTATGGAGGTTCATTAATTATAGATTAAGAAATATTGCTTAGATATTGATGAAATTATAAGATTTTGACATTTATTCAAAAATTTGTTATTATTGTTTTGATTATTTCCATAATTATCATTCTTAGTTCAAAATCTTAAATTATTAGAAAATTTATCCTATTTTTTCATTTTGAATTTTTTAATGTATTTTCAATATATTTAATATATTAAATATTAGAAAATTTTCTTCAATTAATTAAATAAAGTCTCTTAATATAAAGTTATTATGAATATTTAAATCTTAATGTAGAAAGTTTGATCACTATAAATAAATGAGTTAATAAGTGATATTTTCTATCAATGAAAGGTTTCTGTCATACTAACAGGTTGATTATTTATAATGTCAATAAAATGTTTCATTCAATCTTAAATCTTCTCTAATGAATCATTCATGGCTTTCATTTTGATTCCAATAGCTTCCTAGATTTTATTACCCTTCTATTTCTTCTTTAGCAAATCGTGCTCTAAAAATATGAATTAAATATTACCTTTTAATAGGCATCCAACTTATATCCTTGAGATCTATCTTAGATTATATATAGAATTTATTTCCATTAAAGTCATTTTCATCTTTGTGTTTCAAATAAGCATAATAATATATGTAATTCCACATGTAATGTTCAAATTCAATATGTTCCTAAAAGCCCATGCCTCCTCCTTCGTCATTTTTTCAAATTTTTCTCTTGTGATACCACATAAAAAACATTTCATAGTTTAATCATTATTCTTTCTTGAAGTTTTCTCTCAATAAAAGTATCAAAAATAATATCTTATATACAAATTGAGCATAATCATCACCAAAACAATTTTAACTGTATTATCAAAAACAAAACGACTAAAGTAATTAAAAGTATATCTATGATAAACTCCATCATATTCATTTTATGAATAGATTAATCTATCCCGACCATTTTCTACATATCATAATTTTATGATATTTCTGTAATTGTATCATAATTATTATTGCTATGCCTAAAACACTTGAATGTCAAATCAAAACTCATAAAAACACATTACCATAATGTACTACATCATTGTCAGATAGTATTAGATGGCTTATTCCATCTATTATTGGATAATCATTAAAAATATAACGAACCCAAGAACTCTTACATACCACTGAACTACAGCCAATAATAAAGGCGCTAATACTTATAATTGGGCAACAGGTTGTATCAAAAGAGTTTTTAATTTTTCTAACTTCAAGAAATTCATCAAATCAAATGGAAAAAAAATGGATTCATTGTAATCCGACAATTCTATAAAACTATAGCTACNAAAATTATTATTTGAAAGTGCTGTAATTTTTGGTTAAAAGCTTTAAATATCATAATAATATTAATATAATTTAAATGTTCTTTAAATTTATCCATCTTAATTTAAAATAGTAACTTAATTACTATAAGTATCTTCTATCTTTTGTATTAAAACAATAACTAATAATTAATTTACAGCAATAGACACTTACTTAGAAAAGATCAAATTAACATCAGATGTTCTAGTATTATCTTAGTAGTCATAAATGGTTCCATGCCATATTTTTGTTTTATTAGGACCTTTGTACAGAATTAATAACTTAGTTTCATTAATATAATATATATAATGAAATTCTGATACAAAATCCCAATGAACTTCTAAATGAATATCATTTATTTCTTGTTTTTAAGTGATTGGATTTAAATCAAAATTTAAGATTTAAATATATAATTTGGTTGTCTCTATCTTTTTTTCGATCCAACTTAAAGCAAACCCAATATTGCTTATTAACGTTACCTTAGGCCTCATACATTCTGTATTTAAATCACCAAATTTTAGTTCATTTCCAATTTTTGTTTCATCTCTCTCATATTTTTATAAAATGATGGATTTCTTTTCATCTTCATCCACGAGGCTCTACACAAATAATAATTATTTATTTGGAAAGACAACTGTTTACATATTCTATTCCACCTGTGTAGAAAATTAATCAAATTGCCATTTCGTACTAGAAGGAGTGGACTCTGCTAAAATTCTTTGATTTCCTTCAACTAAGTGGCATCCCAATATTAAAACAAATGCATAATAATATAAGCTATAGTGCATAATTATTTATATTAAAAAAAAAGGATATGTGATTTCATTTTTATAGCAATACAACATACCCCCTTGCAATTTTAAAATAAATATTAAATATTATTTCAAATAACAATAATCCGTAATATCAAAAACTTGATTTCATCATAAAATATTCTATTAAAAGATTAGCTCTTTATGGAGGTTCATTAATTATAGATTAAGAAATATTGCTTAGATATTGATGAAATTATAAGATTTTGACATTTATTCAAAAATTTGTTATTATTGTTTTGATTATTTCCATAATTATCATTCTTAGTTCAAAATCTTAAATTATTAGAAAATTTATCCTATTTTTTCATTTTGAATTTTTTAATGTATTTTCAATATATTTAATATATTAAATATTAGAAAATTTTCTTCAATTAATTAAATAAAGTCTCTTAATATAAAGTTATTATGAATATTTAAATCTTAATGTAGAAAGTTTGATCACTATAAATAAATGAGTTAATAAGTGATATTTTCTATCAATGAAAGGTTTCTGTCATACTAACAGGTTGATTATTTATAATGTCAATAAAATGTTTCATTCAATCTTAAATCTTCTCTAATGAATCATTCATGGCTTTCATTTTGATTCCAATAGCTTCCTAGATTTTATTACCCTTCTATTTCTTCTTTAGCAAATCGTGCTCTAAAAATATGAATTAAATATTACCTTTTAATAGGCATCCAACTTATATCCTTGAGATCTATCTTAGATTATATATAGAATTTATTTCCATTAAAGTCATTTTCATCTTTGTGTTTCAAATAAGCATAATAATATATGTAATTCCACATGTAATGTTCAAATTCAATATGTTCCTAAAAGCCCATGCCTCCTCCTTCGTCATTTTTTCAAATTTTTCTCTTGTGATACCACATAAAAAACATTTCATAGTTTAATCATTATTCTTTCTTGAAGTTTTCTCTCAATAAAAGTATCAAAAATAATATCTTATATACAAATTGAGCATAATCATCACCAAAACAATTTTAACTGTATTATCAAAAACAAAACGACTAAAGTAATTAAAAGTATATCTATGATAAACTCCATCATATTCATTTTATGAATAGATTAATCTATCCCGACCATTTTCTACATATCATAATTTTATGATATTTCTGTAATTGTATCATAATTATTATTGCTATGCCTAAAACACTTGAATGTCAAATCAAAACTCATAAAAACACATTACCATAATGTACTACATCATTGTCAGATAGTATTAGATGGCTTATTCCATCTATTATTGGATAATCATTAAAAATATAACGAACCCAAGAACTCTTACATACCACTGAACTACAGCCAATAATAAAGGCGCTAATACTTATAATTGGGCAACAGGTTGTATCAAAAGAGTTTTTAATTTTTCTAACTTCAAGAAATTCATCAAATCAAATGGAAAAAAAATGGATTCATTGTAATCCGACAATTCTATAAAACTATAGCTACAAAAACATTTTCTTGATGATATTAATGAGAGTTTAGTTAAAACGGTTGGCTGAATTAGATTAATAATACATAGTACCCTTAAAAATTTATAGAACTATTTCTAAATGCTTAAAATAAACCCTAGGATAGACCAGTAATAAACGAAGTGTATGAAATACTAAGAAGTTTATAATAAAATGCAAAAATATCAAAAAATGATTAGGATTCTTCAATTTAGTGTAATTTAGAGGATTCATAAGAGAAGTGAACTAATTTATAATAACTAATCTGCTTATTATAAAATAAACTAAGTAATATAATGAAGAAAATCTAGAAAGAAATAGATTATGATTTTGATATTTTTGAATGAATATATATATCTCAATTGATTCTGGAATCTAAAATTGTGTTTTCTCTTTCCTCAATAACTTATCTTTGTTGACTTCTTTATGATTAAACTGGATTTCTGAATTTAAATCTCCAGATGGCATAAGCCGTAAGTCCTAAAAAGCATAAGGCTCCTAAACATATAAGAATAATATAATAATAGGGTAATTGCTCAGTATCCTCATTTACATCTATTTCTTCAGTAAATTTAACGCAATTTCCTTTGAACAAATTGTAATCTGTTTCACAAACCAAACATTTATCATAAGATTAACATTGATTGCAATTTTGAGAGCAAGTTAGTACACATTCCATATTTTCAGAGAGAGTGTAACCATTTTCACATTAAATTTAGACACAAGTATGATTAAGTGAGACTTCATATCCTAGCATGCATTCATCACATTAATTGGGGATAGAACATGAAAGACAATCGATTCCACAATCTATTTAGCAGAAATTGTTTTCAACATAATATCCTGATACACAATTTTCACAAATCGTATTACTCAAACAAGATAAACAATTCAATGGACAAATAATAGGTTATTCAACTTCTTAATTGATTGGGTCTTAAATGATTAAATCTGATTTTTTAAATTGTTAAAGATAGAAATTATCTTATTGATTATTATTAGTAGCTGTCCAAGTAATATAAAATTCTTCATCATTTAGTATTTAAATACTAGGATTTTTTGGATAAAGCCCTTATCTATTAACTTAAGTCTAATTAGAAATCTATATTCCATCTCCATCAAAAATTTAAAACAAGATATCTTTAGATTTGAGTGATTTATCAACAGTTCTCCAAGCAATGATAAAGCCATGACCAAATGCAGTAATATATGGATGTTCTTCTCCATATTATGGACTAGCAAAGATTCTAGCTTCAGACAATATTTTATCTAAATTCATAATCTAATAAGATAGAATATATTGTGGAGGTGAAACATTTGTACTAACTCCTTCAAATATAAAAACAATAAATTTATTCTTCAAATTAGTAGATTTGAATGCTTTACCTTCATCTACTTTTTGAGGTTCTGTTACGATATCACCCTAAGTTGAAATTTGAGCTAAGAAGGTAGCCCCTTCACTTGAAAATGTAATAGAAATAACACCATCTTCATCACTAGATATCATAGGTGGTTTAGTTATATCAGCATTATCTAACATTTGTATTTATCCAATAGGTTACATAGTCTAGTTAAATGATTATAAAAACATAGTAGCAGTCTTATTTATAGATTATTCAACTTAATTGAAGAAACCAATAACAAAATTATTATTTGTGGTCTTTTTAATAATACATGGAGCTGCAATACTATTTAAATCTTATTTTGGTATCTAAGCAATTTATACTTCTTTGCCCATAGCTTAACCATTGGTATCAAATTTTTTTAGTTTAACTTTCATGTCTCCAACAATCTAATCCACCCATAAAATAACAAAGTCTTAATCAAATGTTGCTACGTCTGAAAAGAGAGTTTTAACATTGTTTGAATTTACAGATTATAATAACCTTCTCATTCCTAATTCATCCATATTTACTTTTGTTTTTGATCCTACTTTTTAACCATTCTTTCTGTAAATTTAGAAATATACACCCGCATCTAGACCTTCTTCAGACCATACTGCAATATAATCTCCATTAGGGAATGTTGCAATTAATGGATCAGATATAGTTTTCTCTATAATCACTTCTTCAAATAAAACACATTCAGTTTTGTTTTCACTCCAATAGTAAGAATCTTAGCATTAGCTACAAACTGGTGGAGATGTACATACTGTACAATTTGGTCCACATGTTCCAATACAATCAGTCATATGTTATGAACTTACATAGAAATTTTTAGAACATTTTAAACACTCTCCAAATTCATTACACAATAAACAATTTTCTTTACATATATTCTTCTCACATTAGTTTTTATCTGACAATTTATAACCTTCCTTACATACTGAACATATTGTTGGAGAACTGCATTTCAAACATGTTTATGGACATTATGCTTCACATTTAAAAGTCGTAGGATTCAATGCATAATCTGTTATACAACTTTAACATGTATATTCATTTTAACATGAACCACATTCTTTCATACAAATCAAATTAGGAGAAGGTAATAATTCATTCTAATCTGAAATTCTCAAATAATAATATTAATATTTTATTGATAAGCTTATTGTTGTATAAGATGCCATCCAATTTATTGCTATCTAATTTCTATTGATCACTTTAGCAAAGTAATATTTTATGTTATTACTAATTGTATTCACTTGTTTTGTCTCTGATACGAAAATTCCTGATTCCTCATAAAATGAAATACTTAATTAAGAATATTTAATTGATATGAAATTATTCCAGATTATTGCAAATCTACTTTCCAATACTATAATCTAAGGATTCTCTAGCATTCCATTTGAATTTGCTACCAATTAGTAATCTGTAAATCTCCAGAGATTATTCTCTAAGATTGTACAATAGATTTGATTCTTTGAACTTTATGACTAAGTTGATCCTGTCTTCCAAGAAATTACAAAGTTGCTATTATAAAGTCTCTTTATTGTAAACGATTAGACATAAATAATTACCGACATAGTTAATTAGTTTTCTGTTATTATAACATTGGTGAAATCTATACTATATGAATGTGATCTCAACAGGTAATATTAATTAATTTCTATAATAACAATCTAATCCTAACTAAAGCAAATTTGCCCAAATCTTATTTATCTTTGAATTTCCAATATTCTTTCAGGATTAGTTACTCTTTTGTAATCATAACTTATTCTGTATTAGTAAACTTCATATTTCAACAATTCTGAATAATGTGAAAATATAACATAATATTTGCTATTTTGATAAAATAGATAAGTAACAAAATCTTCATGTGAATCTCGTTTATATTAAGTATAAGGAATACTATCAATTTATTTTTCATATTCTACTATTACTAATTCATAACTAATTGTTATCAATTTTATTAATAAAGTTTCTTTTTCTATAAGTTCTACCCAATATATTTAGATTGAATTATCTTCTCTGATTAATACGTCAGATTACATAACTTAAGATTTTAAAGATACTAATTTTATTGAGTATGAAAATTCATGTTGATTTGCACCTGCAATCAATTATAGATTCACCTTTAATAAATAAGAATCATTCTCAAAAGTGACTGTTCCTGAATATACTAAAACGTCACTTTGACCAATTGTTGTAGTTGATGAAAAACTAGGTAATTCATCAAATGGAGTTGCTAATAAAGGATCTTCAGGTAATAGATTTGATGTAATAGCTGAACATAATCCTGATGGATCAAGTATGAATCCATCTTAACATAGATCACAGAAATCAGGTATTGAACATTAGCTACAATTAGATGGACATTCTGGTTAACAAAGTCCATCAGATAATTTATATTAATTAGAGCATGTAATGCATGTTGTTGTTGAAGAACAACTCTTACATTTATTTGGGCATACAATTCCATCTATTAATTCTTTAGAACCATCTGATCCAAATTTCATCATAAATATTCCTTTTTTTTCATCGCTTTGTTATTTTTATCCATCCCAAATGACAGCAAATTTATCATTACTTAAAGTTGATATTTATGGGTATTCTGTGTTAATTGTTATTGTATTTACTTCTATAGAAGGACCTTTTGATACTCCATTTGTATCAAAAATTTATAATCTTAATTTTCTTTATCTGGTTGAGTATAAATCCGAATTTTACCAAACGATTGCAAAACCACTTGAAAATGCTGTTATATCTGGATTATCTGTTTTTGTATTTAATGATTCTGCTTCTAAAATATAACCTTATTGATTCAAATCACTACCGAAAAGTTAATATTTAATTCTATCATTTTCACTCCAACATATTATATATTCTTATTTTGAATTAGAAGTTATACTAGGAGAAGAAACTCCATAAATTGGGTAGGTTCTGCTTAATTATTCTTCACCCTCTAAATTATAAAATGTTGCAGCTAACTATCCAGCTTATTTATAAACTATAACAAAATTGATTCCATTTGAATTTATTACAACTTCATTATTTGAATCAAAGTTTATAATTTAATTTGATTTTTTTAATACTCCATTTGTATCAAATAATGATACAAATATAGATCTTTAAGCATTTGTGTTAAGAATCCATGAAATCACAAATCGATTATTGTTTAATCCTTGAACTACAAATGGCCTATCATAATATTCTAAATATTAGATGGACAAATTATCAACAAATGTAGGAGTTCCAATTCTATTCAGTTCTGAATCAAATATCTAGAAATAGAGTTCAGATTAATTATTAATATCTCCATCAGCCCATATTATAATTACATTATTATTAGGTAAAATAGTAACATCAGGCATGAACTATGAATTCTTTGTGTTTATATTGACTTGTATAATCTAATTAATTGCAATTCCTTCTGGACTAATCAATTATGCATAAACTCCAA
Source organism: Paramecium sonneborni (assembly GCA_905182985.1). Lineage (NCBI taxonomy): Eukaryota > Ciliophora > Oligohymenophorea > Peniculida > Parameciidae > Paramecium > Paramecium sonneborni. Next base: position 356,805 of record CAJJDN010000019.1, on the reverse strand, counting down.
AACCGCTTCCATCTTATAATTCACTTTACCATACAATAACAGAGCCACCATCTGAAAATGAAGCAACTCTAGGTAAGTTCTCAGCATAATTAAATGTATTATCTAATTATTTTTCAATTGGTTGACCAATCAAAGTTTAACAATTGGAGGAATCATCACTATAATATTATGTCTAACAAACATCACATGTAAATGGTTATGAACAACTTATGCAATTACTTGAACAAATTGGCATACATTTCTAATTCAATAATTCATAATTCTCTATGCAAGATTAACATCTAATTATAGCTGTACATGATAAACAAACAGGTAAACAAGAAAAATCTTAGAATTTTAATCGTTAACCTAATAAACCAACCCTTAAAATCATTGATTTACCTTAATTATCATGATTCAATCCCTATTCTAACCAACTGAATAATAAATCGTCATTTTATTATTTTATATAAGTAAATGATCCTTAAAATAGAGATGTGGGTGATATCAATTCTTAAAATACGATAAATTTCATTTAGTAATCATATATTACTAATTTATATCTTCTTGAGTATATAAATTGTTGAACAAAAATGTAACTTATTTATGAATAGGTTATTCTAACAATTTATACATTTTAATAAGATATATCGAATGAAGGAAGATCTTCATTTATTAAAACATCCATTAATGGGGACATTTTTACTAAACGATTAAACCCTGCAAAAATAAAGAGTTCCCCTTAGAATTTTTTTATTGCACCTTAATTCTAATGTAATGATAAAAGATCTCCTAAATTTCTTTCATTTTATTTTTGGCCACTGAAATCATAATTTTAAATCCATTATTATCCATTTTTAACATCATAGAGCATTACATAAATATAATCATCGATTAGAATATCATTGATATTCCATTGATAGCAATCATAATTTTAATCTAAGAACAGGTTTTATAATTTTCTATCTTAAGTATGAAAGATTATTGATGGAACTAATTAATTTCCTTGTAGATCTAAAAGAATTAATTCAGGAACATTACAAACCTTGATCGAAGGATTTGGAGAAAACTGACCAGCAATTACTTTTCGATCTCCATTTACAAATAGTATTAATCCACCATAATATGTATATAATTTAATATTCTATAATTACAAGTAAATAAACTCTGATGATAATAGATCATCTAATTTGATAATATTTGGGATCATTTCAAAGTTATCTTTAAAGTAAACAATAATTCTTGAATCATCATTTGCTAACAAAACCACAAGTTGATTAGATTATTTATGATATGCTGCTGTAAAAGCCTGATAATTAGAATACTCTAAACTCATAATAGGTTAAGGATCAAATACTAAACTGCCATCATTAGTAAAACTTTATGCAAATAATTATTTTGTGTCATAATTAAGCCACAAATGGATAATTTATCCTTAATCATTTTCTAAAATGAGAGGAGTAGATTATGCTTATTGAACATTATCTTAAAGAACAAATTCTTAATTTAATGAATAATCAATAGCCTTACATTCAATGTTGATTTCATCTAAATAATAGCCTTTATTACAACTAACACAACGATTTGACCAATAAGTGCATGAATAGCAATTAGGTATTAAACATATAGGTTGACATTAATTATAACTATCTAAAAAGTATCCATCAAAGCATTCATTGCATGAATTTTATTATGTGCATTTTCTACAAAATTATGAACATAAAATAGAATTAAATGGCTAAATAATTCCATTTCTATTTAACTTTTGCGCATAAATCTATGATCCTTCATTCCAGGTAACTATTATTGATCCATCTAAAAATGCTGAAATTATAGGATTTACTGGTTGTTAACTATTGAAGCTGATTGGTATAAATCCAGATTATTAATTGCCATTTAAATCGAAATAAACTACTCTGAGATCAATATTTCTAAAATTTTTTTCACTAATACCTGAAAATGTAATTGCAAAACCATTTGTTATGGCTGCTACATCTGGTTTTAATTCTCTAACATAATCAATACCAAAATAATTATATTTTGTTGTGATCAAGTAAGGGTCAAAAATAGCATAAACAATTGCATGCTGTTAATATGATTTAATTTCCTATTGATTTGATAATTGTGAATTAGATTATACTTTATCTACCCATAAAATAACAATGTTTCCGTTTTCTAATTTAGCAGCTGATGGTTAAATTGGAACTACTGAGTCAAAAATAAAATTAGTATATCTAAATAAGTCATAACCAAACTGTGTTAATACTATTCTTTAATTTTCTTAGTATACTACAAATATAAAATCAATTGTTGAAATTATGGATGGTTCTCTTTTGAACCAAAATTCTAAGTAATATGGATAATTGAATTTATTTTCAGTTTACCATTGCTACCATTCCCAATAATCCTAATAAAAATATCCAACATATTCTATTTATGATCCAGTATTATTTATATCATATTTTTTGATAAAAATTTAATTATTTCCAAATAATACAAATGCTGCTTCATCATTCGCAAGATATTCTACTGTAACAAATTATATTCCTCTACATTCTACAGTTTCATCATAAACAATAAATTCAGATCCAACTTTTTACAAAGTCTTATCATATTTTTATGCTTTAATTTATACTAAATTAGTTTGATCTATCCACACTAACAATACTTCATCTTAGCTTGATATTGAAAAATCAAAATATCCTATATTTATGTTTTGAGCTAAAATAACAATTTCACTACTATTTTCTCCATTTTATTAATGAGTTTATCCATATAAAACCATTTAGTCTTACAATAATTGTAGTGTAACAACTAATACGGTTCCATCACCCAAAGCTCTCACT